>JAIZPF010000106.1:37135-67684 GCA_020509355.1 Blechomonas ayalai
TACGTATTCCGCCTGGCGATACCAGCCACCTCACCGTGGTGACAGGGTCCAGTACGCTGTGGCGTTGGAGGCCAAGCGTTAGCACCATTCTCACTGCTGTTGGATTGGGGCTAGCGGCTACCAGATAAGGAGCACAGCTATTCAGCTGTGTTCTGGGGCGAGCGAGAACCACAGATAGCTCTGTTGCACGTGCAGGTTAATCGCGCACTGAAGAAAAAAAAAAGATGGAGTAACAAAATGGTGCGGTGATGAACGGTGTTCGTTTCATGCCGCAGGTGTGCCACCGTATGTCCAGGGACACACGGACAAGGGAGGGCTACTCAAAAAGCACACGGGCTTCTCCCATCGCCTCACATGGAAAGTGGATAGATAATGATATGTCGATGCAAGAGCACACATACACACGCCCTGTTTACTCGCAAGGCAGTGGTAGGGCACCCTTTACGCCAAGCAGCTTCGTGTGGTGCAAGTGGCAGCTCCCACGTAGGCTGTCGCTTTCAAACTCCGTTTTGGTTCGCCCTCCACTCCCTGATGTTTTACCTGTCCGCTGGATCGAGAAGTGGCGCACACTCTCTGTTGGAACCTCCAGCTCAATCTTATGTCGTTTTCCTCTCAACTGTATTGATGCGACGTAGCGAGTTGGCGGCGCGGCAGATGGTGCTGGTTCTCAGGTCACTGCAGCGCGACTGCCATGGAGTGCAACGGGTCTCTCTCTCTGTCCTTTCACGTCTGACTCCCCCCACATCCTCCCCATGATTAAAGACCCGTCGGTGCACATGATACTATTCGATGAGCTCTGCGGCGTCCAAGCACGCAACGCCTGCCATGACACCGCCGTCCTCCATGTCCGCCGGCTTGGAGCGAACGACGTAGCCTGCATGCTCGTTCCGAAGGAACAACCTTACGTCAGTAACCTCTGGTAGGGATGTCATGGGTACCGGCGTGCCACCACTCAGGATAGTGCCATATATACCCAACTCGGAGCAGATGTTGTTCTCCAAGACGTGGACGGCGCCCTGTCGAAGCAGTGTTCCTGTACGCTTTGGGTAGCAAATCTTTTGCATCAGGATATACTCCTTGCGGATACGCGAGTGGAGCTCAGGCTGCGCATCCTGGGTGGCATCGCGCAGAACATTCCGCATTGCCTCCCCTGCGATAAGGTTCCCACCGCCTTCCAGTTGAGGCTTTAGCACATAAGCGTCGGGGTGCTGTATCGCATCATGGATGTACCGCTCAGGGTCCACTGACGCGGCAGACGGGCCTGTGTGGTGGCCGTAATCAGCGGCATTGAGTGAATACTGGCCCACAAAATGTCGTGCTAATGCCGCTGCCTTGTCACGATCACCGAGGAAAGACACCGGAACAAGAACCCCCTCCACATCGGTCATCAACTGTTGTAGTCTCTTAAACGTCATGAGGTGATAGGGGAGGCTGGGACACTTGATGGCGTTGCAACGCTCAAGTGCCTCACGGACCTCCCAAGTGGTCTCCGTTGGAAAGTCCGCGGGGACGTAAGTGCTGCGAAAGTAGACTACTGTGGCAATATACCTGTCTTCAATAACAGCAAAGGGGCCGCATGGCATCAAGAGTGAGGTCGCGTCCTCTGGGACTTCCACGAGCCGCATCGAGTCAGCAAGCTGCGTCAGGGTGCGACGGATGCTCAATACACCGTGCGCCTCCAGCAGGCGGAAGAGCAGTTTGTACTGATCAGCTGTGTTGCGCTCCCCCTCCTGAATCACAACTACCACAGCTGGCTTCCACAGTACCTCGTCATCGCAGACGCCCCTTCGAGCATGGTGAGTCATGAGAGCTTCCACGGGAACAACTGCATGCCACGCTTTGGCGGCATTCGCGAGAGCCGCTGGTACCGCCTCCCCCGAAATGCTCACCTCCACCGTGCCCCCTGTGGCGCCAAGTCCTAGTCCATGCGTATCGCGATACGCACGAAGGTGCTGATGAAAGGCACCTACCAGGGGTGAAAGTCCCGCAAAGGAACAGCTGATCGTGTTGATCTCCACGTTCTTCCACTGCTGTACCATTTCAGTGTGCGCCCCCCCGTCGGCCTCCACGGAGCGCATGTAGTCGGTCCTGAAGATGCCAAGCATCAGGCGCTGGTACACCGGCAGCGCCCCCTCCCTTCCAGTGGAGGCGGGAGGGGGGCCGAGATACACAGACTCCATCATCTTCACGAGCCGACCGGTGAAGTGCCGATCACTCGCAGCGACATCCTTGAGCGCCCTACTCAAAAAGGAAAAGTTACGCGCGGTGTTGTCCATCGCCTCATTCCAAAGTAACTGGAGGGTGTACAGCTGCTGCAAAACGTCCCTATGCATCACAAAGGGTTGCAGTGTAATAGCGGGGTGCGTGAACGAATCTGGCTGCTCACAGCGCATAAGCAGGCCCAGCTCGAAACACTTTGCGGCCAGCTCCTCCTCACTGGGAAGGGGGACGGCATCGTTGCTGGATGTAGTGGACATACTTCGCATTGAATGCCCTCACCAATCCCTCTTTCTCCACACACTTACTGGACCGTCCCGTGTTAGGCAATCCCCTGACGATAGTCGACTAGTAGCGTGTAGCTGAAGTGCCTCTGTCTCTATGGCTGGCCCTCCACTGTTTCGCGCTCTTCGCTAGAGAGCAATAGATGTGCACCCTCAAGCCAACTAGTTTCACACACAGGGAGAGTAAAAGGAAAAACAATATGCAGAGGCTGAGAACGAAAGAGATAAAGATGATATCATCATAACAGGAGATGCTGTAAATCCCGCCACTGCACGCAGAGGGAAAAAAAGAGACCAGTACCTACACAACATCAACGAGACCGACATATTATGGCCACTCATGCCCCCCAGCGCAGAGTTTCTTCAACAGGAAAGCGGGCCCAATCACACCAACATTACATCCTAAAAGAGAGCAAGGACAGATAATGAGTGTGGGTGGGCAACCGCATGTATGGGAGGAGGGGGGGGAACCGAGTTAGTGCCAAAATGTCCACTTCACACGTTGTGCATCACGAAGCCCTTTGAGCTCCCGGAACGACTTATTGCCCACCCAACCTACCCGCACCACTGGCATTACTCCTCCACCCACAACCACTGTACAGGCCCTCACACATCTCTCCTCCCTCTCTCTCTCTCACTGTACGCTTTGGAACAGTTGCAGTATGCAGAGTACTATCCAAGCACAGTACGGCTCTATTCATCCTCTGATGGTATCTATGTCTTAGGGCGGGGCCTGTTATCGCGTTCAGTGGCTCTCAACCGTGCCGGCCCAGTAGCCCTCTATTCGATCATTGCCTCTATTCTCCCTCTCACACGTGACCGCTCGCCTGTGGTTGCACTTGGCACAGCACCTCGACCACTCAGATAACCTTACCACTATAGGGGAGGGTGTGTGTGAGTGGGCCCTTTTAGTTAGACAGCTCACCAAGCGACGGGCCATCGTGTATCTCAGCGTAGAAGGGAACGTCAAGCTTCATGTCCGGCCACAGCTCGCCAATCACCCGCTGAGTATCCCCCAGAATACGGGCGATGTCCTCCTTCACCTCTTCGGCAACGGATTCGTGACAGTCAACCCACACACAGTCATGGACAGTGTTGACCAGGAAGGCCCTATTATTGTAGTGTCGCTTCTGGTAAAACTGCCGCACTATCTTGCCGCACATGATCTGCACAATCTCCCCCGCAAGGCCCTGCACTGGGTAATTCTTTAGTCGTGGGATGCTCTTACGGTCCTTTGCGAAGTCAAACTTGCTCCCCGTAGGAACGACGAAGTAGTAGAGTGGTTCCGTCATCATGACAACACGGCGCTGGCTGGCGTTCCAGAGGGATGTATCCAGCGTGCGCAAACGCAGTAAACGGTCGGCCCCCGCCTCCACACACTCCATTACAAGACGGTAGTACCGGCTAAGACCGGCATAGTGCTGTTCCTCCGCTGCAATAAGACGGTCCACCTCCTGTTCTGTGAGTCCCGTAGTGGATGAGATGGTGCCGACACCCGCCCCATATTGCCGCTGAAAGGAAAAAACTTTGGCTTGCTGCCGTAGCTGTACGTAGTGCGGATCCTTCAACACCTTTGTCTTGTGCACCACCTCCTCGTAAGGCTCTTTCGTCATGAGCGCTACGCGAAGGCAGTGAAAGTCCACCTTGGCTCGCAGCTCCTGCATCATGCGGGGGTCCCTGCAGAGTGCCGCCAGCACCACCACCTCCAACTGGCTGTAATCCGCCTCAATCATGCGGCCTTGCGCGCCAAAACGAGAGATAATAAGCCGTCGCAGATCCTCCTCCTTTGGGATGTTCTGCAAGTTGGGCGACTGCGAGGAAAGCCGGCCCGTAGCGGTGACGCAGTGACAGAGCTCGCCATGAACGCGGTTGTGGCACTCAGGGAGGACGGCACGAAACAGGCAGCCTTCCTCAAAGAGCTGCAGTTTCTTTTCTGTATAGCGCAGCTGCTGTAGCGCTGTAAAAAAAGAGAGATCAATCTCCCTGTACGGACTGAGAAATACCGTGACGCGCTCCATGGCGTCCGCCCCGGAGGAAGCTCCACGGCCCTTCAGACAGCGTTGCAGCACAGGGTGGAGGGCTGGTGGGGTCACCATCCACAACATGCCAACAGTTGACGCCCGCTCCTGGCCATGTTGTCCTTGCTGAAAGCTCGATGGCACAGGGTGCGTGTTACGAAAGGCGTCCCGCTGGGTCCCGATAAGAGACGCGCAGTGTGAGATCATTGCCTTCATCGCACCCTCCATCCCACCCAAGGACTGCAGCTCCTTGGTCTGTGCCTCCCAGTTGGCTTTCGCTGAGAAGGGCATACTGTCCGTCTGCGTCAGCTCCGAAAAGTCGGACTCGAAGGTATCGGCGCCCTGCGGTGGAGGGGGGAAGCACTTCTGCAAATCTGCAAAGCAGACCCGCTCGAACGGAGGGCGCTCCCCGGGGGCAACCTTAGCGCTGCCAAGGATTGCCTGTTCGATCACCTGCACAACGCCCGTGTCGACCAGTGGCTCGAGCTTCTCATAGCTGCAGCTCGTGAGGATAAGCACGTTGCGCAGTTCGAAGTACTTCTTGTCACCGACAACGGAGGGCCGCAGCTGCTGGAGCGGGCGGTAGTCGGCAATGATGCGCTTGAGCTGTGCAATCGTAACCATGTCGCTAGACTCCGTCACTGGGAGCACATCATCCACGGCCACACGCAAGTTAAGTTCGGGCTCCTCCCCGGTAGCGTTGGGGCAATACACCGATATCTGCTCCAACAGACCACCCAGTTTTGCCTTGCACGACACAACGACGACAGCTGTGCTTCGAATGAGTTGCTCCATGTTGCTCCGTGCACACAGTCGCTCAATTGTCTTGATACTCTTCTCCACCTCCTTCGCCGAGAAGGGGAAGGCGCCTGTGCTTTTCTGAAAGCTTCCCAGAAGGGCCTCCGGCTGCCTGTACGACTCCGGCACCGTGGTCCCCGTCACGTGGCACACAGCATGAGGCAGAAGACTTGTGATGGGGTTCTTCATTGGCCGTACAGGAATAAATCTCGAGGTGAGGTGCCGACAGAGTGCGCCGCCGTAGATGATGGTGCTAATGTCCTGCGGAGATCGAAAGTTAATGCGCTGTCGCACATCACTATCCATTGCCTTCGTAAAGTCCATTATTTTCTGCTGGAGCACCTTCTCAAGACGTTCGTGGTCAAGGCGGAGCGAGTTAGAGAAGCGTGTCACCTCTCCCTGAGACACAATCTGCAGACCATGTTCCTCCATCTCCGCAGACGCCAGCAGGGCATCCATGCGGTGCACAATGGAGGTCAGCTGCCGCGTCCTCACGGCGACCTCCAGCTGAGTTTCGAAGATGAGCCTCAGCTTCGCCAGCGGATGCATAGCTCCCTGAAGGGGTCCCTCATGGTACTGCAGTAGCGTCCGCTCCATCGTGGCAAGGTTGCGGTGGTTGAAGCCTTTGAGAAGATACTGTGCGTACTGAGCACACCACACCCTTCCGCCATTGCATAGAAACTCTTTCAGCTTCTTGCTGTCACGAAGAAAGAGCAGCAGCTGTTTCACATCCCATGCCACCAGCACGGCGTTCTCAGCACGCTGCTTTGGATCTGATGCAGTAGGAGGTCCGCTGGGTAGCGCCGCTGGAACACACTGCTCCGTTGAGATAAACTCTTTTAGCTCACCTGCGGAGTTAGGGCGGGCCACATGATGGGCAATACTCGGCGGCTTCACCAGCGAAAGTGAGCTCCACAGCTGCCCCTTGTAGTCTGTAATGCCGTTACGTGCGGAGAATGGGTTGTCCGCACGACGAGCAGCCGTCACCCCGGCTGTGGTGATGTGGACCAGGTACACCGTACACTGCTGCAGCTCGTCGCGCAGCTTCTGTTCGCGGTCAAGGCGTTCCTGTTTGTTGAAGACAAGGTTGATGTACTCCTCCAGCTGCTGGCTAGCGGCGCGCGGCGCGTGCGACGGTGACCTTGAAGCACCACCAGTGACGGCAGCACGTGGCCAGGTCAACCCTGCCTGAGACCCGCCACCCGGTCGACTTTCCGTCGTGAACACAGGTCCAAGGAAGGTTGGCACAATCTCGTGCGGGACGGTGCGACGCTGCAATCGATAGAAAGCGGTCGGTGGATGTGGTTCCCGCTGTTCGCCCGTTTCCTCCTTCATTAGCCCCATCCAGGTCAGACGGGAGAAGCTGTCTAGCGCCCTGGCCAACGTTGCCGTCAGGGTCACCTTATGCGGTTTCTGCAGCTCCAGCTGAGATTCGATGTCCTGCAACAGAATCGAGTAGCGGTGCTGGCCCTTTCGTATGGCAGGAAATTGCGCAAATGCCTCCGCGGCAGTGCCGCTACCGATTATGTAGACTACGTTCTTCCCTGATAAAGTTAGCGGCTCCACGAACTGACCTGTAAGCAAGTCCTGCATGGGCGGTGTCGCGCTCATTCCAGCCTCCGTGCGTGAAACTGCAGAGACAAAAATGAGTGACCAGTGGAACGCCACCACGGGGCTGAAGGAGGGGCGATGGGCCGCTCCCTTTTTGCTCCCAGATGCCATAGTTGACGCTGCTGTGGAGAGCTGAGCATGCAGCAGTTCCTTGTTCAGCATGATGTTGTCCCTCGCGCGAAAATTAAAAGCGGCAATCAAAATGGACTGCGGTGCGCACGATAATGGTGCAGTGATGAAGTTCTTCCACTCCTCCGCGTATGCGTTCAATACGGTGACAGTTAGTAGCTGAGCGTTGACGGCATAGTCCTTTCGCTTCTTCGAAATGACCTCACGCAGACGCGAATAGGAGAATAGGAGGTGGTCTGGGTCGTCGTTCAGGCGGGGATGGTAGCTGCCTGGCGGTGGGGGGGAACGAGCTGGGCGAGCATTGAGGATGGCGCTCTGAAGGAGTACCGCATGAGGGTGGTGTAGAGTGGGCATAAAAAGAGCGATGAAGGTGGAGCGAAACTGGGCAATCCACTCAAAGTAGCGTGTCTTGACCTCCCCAACGCTGCAGACGAGTCGGGCCCCGCTCGCGATGTCCTCGAAGGTAAGCTCAAAGCGGGTGGTGGCCCGATCAAGAGGGAAGTGCACCGCTATCGCACGGAAGGACTTCCCACCCTGCCGCGTGAGCGTCGCCAGCCGCAGGTTCAGTGGGCTCTCCACGTCCAACAACGCTGCAGCCGAAGGTAACAAAGAGGCACCCTCGTCTGCACCACTGCTGTTGACCCTGTCGGACTCTACATCCCCTACCTCCACCACCTCAGCAGCGAGCTCAACTTCCTCCGCCTCACCTAATACGGGGAGAGTGTTTGAAGCCAGCTCTGCGTGGTCGTCAGCGTTGTCGTGAGTGGGGCGGTCCATGTCAGCCGCGAGCACATCTGAGTCGCCCGCTTCATCGACAACGCCCGCCTCAGGGGCACTCGAGGTTGGTACAGAATGCGCAAAGGCTCGTCTGCGCGTGGAAGAATGCGCTTTCAAGGGGCTGTGGGCCTTCGATTTAGCGGCGCCGGTGGAGAGTCCGCTGTCGCGGACTTTTCGGCGCTTGGAGCAACTTGCACTGCGTGTTTGATTTCTTGGCTTAGTCGCTGCCTTGACAGAATCGCTAGGCGATCCGCTGCCGCTGGCGAGCATGCTGTAACGGATTTCTGTGCCCGCTAGCGGTCCTCTCGCCCCATATGCGCGGGTGCCGCACAGAAAGGCGCGCGGGCCCAGACTTACCCCGCCGACGGGCTCTATGCGCAAAGTGCGCCAGATGGATGCGTCTATGCTGCCAACACCCTTGGTCAAGCAGTGCGCTCCTTCGCTAGTGGCATGAACACGATATAGAACTAGTGAGCGGAGCATATTTCGCTATTATCTAACGAATTACGTGCCAGCAGAGACACGAAAAGTTGCTTAGCGGATAATGCACGTTGTGCCGTCCTGAGCACTTTCCTTTTGGTTCTTCGCCTAAATGATAAAATGGCCTAACCGATCTGGGAGAAAGTGTAAGGGGGCCTCCGAACGTCCGCGGTGCGTTTGGGCAATTGTGAAACTGTCGGCTCCCCTCCGCCTTTCCTTGATGCAGCAAGGAAGTAAACCGGCTCCCTCGGTCCCCTTTGTCACTTGTCCGGTTGCTAGTCACGTCCTTCTTGTGTGTGTTGCGTGCGGTGCCGTCTCAAGAAGGAAGCAAGAACAGCAGAGCAGGAAACCCCTCGCCCCGAGCGAAAATGTAACGGGAGGAAGGAAGCACTACAAATAGAAAGGCAGGCTAATGTGCTGCGAGTAGGGTCCTAATATATTTATACCTGTGTGCACGGACTGTGTGGGCTCCTTTTCGTAAGCACACAAAGCGATACGGTGGCGCGCGCGTGTGTTGGAAAGGGGCGCTGCGATTGCCACCAAGCAGGAAAAACAGCCCGGAGATGTCCCACTAAAAGTGTAATAACAAGGAGAGAGCGGAGGTGCAGGATCGAGTACGATGCAGTGCCCCCACCATCTGCCTTCTCAGCATCCCCGACTGCAGCGGCAGAGAGTAATGCCATACGCTACCATGTCACAGGTGAAGTCACGCCAACCATGCCACATACCCTTCTCACCCCCTTCACTTTCGCGTTTCTATCCGTCTAGCTCAAAGGCATACGTGATGAAATCCCAAGCAGCGTTTTCGGCCTTCCGGCACAGCGCCACGCAGGCGACTGGTGGTACTCAAGCACCTTCCCTAACCCACCCAATCGCCTTTGTGTGGTCCACACACACACACACACACAGTCCCCGCACTGAGTGCCCAGAAAAAGAGAGGAGAGGCAAATGTAAATGGAGGCGTGCGCAGGAGCACAGTGAAAGAAAGTGTAAATGCGCAGGAAACCGTCTAAAAGAGTTGCGTGTGGGATGAGCCTCCAATACAACAGGAGGGAGACCGGGGATAAACCGCCCTCCACGTCTTGTATTTGCTGCTACGCCTTGCTAGCACGCACCATTTCCTACCTTGTGCTACCTCACCGCCGTTGCACACCTGCACACACCCCATACCGCTCGCTGAACGGTATTTCCGTGTGGCTCTCTACACGTCGCACCACTGGGGAAAGGGAAAGAAGCTTATTGCCACCGATGTCGGTGAGGTGCATCAGCAGAAGGGAGCAGCCGCCACGTGCAGGGTGTCTTCGCCGTGGAGCGCACGATGCATCCACCATCGCTTCCAAAAATGCATGAGACCCTCTGCCCGACCTCTCTCCATAACACCTAGACCGCAGCCCAGCAAGCCATCCGGATAATATGGACGGGCATACAGCAGTGTATTCCATTCGCTTCCACCCAGAGCGCTTCATCTAGGGGCCTTCGCCCGCCACCTTTACCTCCCCAACTCCCTACTCCTCCCTGCTACTGCACACACACAAAGAGAAAGAGAGGTATCCATATCCGGGCGGAACGACCATCGTGGCACTCCCTCTTTACTTTACCGAATGCTCTTCTCCAAATCCCGCAGTGTGCGCCGGCCCTCCATGGAATGCACGCTCCCCTTGGATTTGGCAACAAAGTGGCGTACGTCACTCATCAACTTTTGTGCCGCAGCTGTCTTCGCCGTGAGACTCTCTCGCTCAGACAAAACGTCGAAGACAATCTCCACCACTCGCTCAACATCCTCCGCGGCTTCCGCCACGCCCTCCGCACAAAGCTGCGTCAATATCTTGATCCACACGTCATCGCCCACCCTTGTATCCGCGATCAGGGTCGAGTACGCATTGTCTTTCAGCTGCTTCATTAACTGCAGGGTAAGCGACGGCTGGCGCGCAAGTAAAGCATACGCCAGGCCTCGCGCTGCATTACCTCCCTGTACTAGTTCCAGTGCAGTGGTCAGCATTGTCTGTGGGGTTGGGTGGGCCCCCTGGAAGCTGCTAGGGTTAGCGCCGACCACTGATTCGGTGGCGCCGCCAGCACAGACAGTGCGCTGTAACTCTGCCAACTGCGCCCGCAGCGAGTTGATTTGCTGGACCACGTCCATCTTCATGATGTCCCTCAGAGCCTGGCGCAATCGGTCGTTATCTTCCGCCATCTTCTGGATGGCGCCAGCCCACTTGGTCGCCACCTTGCTAACCTCCTTTACGTACCGTGTCTCAGTGTGCTTGACCAGCTCGGCGATGAAGCCCTCGGTGGAGTCCTGCAGCACGTCGTCCATTCTTCGCTTTGTCGCGTTCTTAACGACCTTCCGCGCCGCCTCAGTAAAGGCGCCGCGTACCGCGTTGTCGAGCTCTGTGTTGAGGGTGTTGCGGATGCCCTTCGTGACGCCGGTGGCAATATCGTTGGCGACTGGTCCGAGTGCATTAGAGAGAACGTAGCTGATGAACGCGTCCTCCTGTTGGCTGTTGCTGGAGGCGGTGCCACCATTGGGGTTGGTGGTCCCATGTCGCTGAGGGAGGGAATTCTGCAGCTCCGTCATTTGTGCCTCCAGCGCCAAGGTCACCAGCTGCTCATGATCCCGCGCAATCTGGTCAGGGGTGAGGTGGATGATTTGCACCACGTTCTTCATGACGTTCTGCAACTTTTCAAATTCCTGGCGAACCTGTTCCTCCGCCTGGCTGGTCGCCGCGGCGAAAAGACCGTCATTCGGTTGCGGGAGGGCCGTATTGAAAAGGACAGCCCGCGCGGTCTGTGACGCGGGAGAAACACGGGCGGGGGCAGCAGAGGCTGCCGGCGCTGGGGCCGGCGCAGCGCTGGGGATGGCAGCGGGCTCGTCGCGCGCAACCACTTGGGCAGCTGTAGTGGGAAGCGCTGTCTTCTCCGCCAGAGCAGAGCTGCCACCTGCCTGCAAGCGCAGCAGAAGATTACTGAGGGCGGACCCAGGCGGGGAGGCACTGGCGCGGCTGGCCTGCTGCACAACAGAGGGTGTACTGCCAGCGGAAGTGGCGGATAGGATGGCCGGGTCGATCAGCTGTGGCGAGGCCACCCGGCGTGCTTCCGCCTCCTCTGGCAGCTTGGCAGTTGATGCCACCGCTCTTCCCGGGTGTGCTGAACTAGCTACATGGCCGGGCGCCGCCGGCATGGGAGAGGAGGCGGCAGACTCCGGAAGTGTCAGCTGAAGCATCTCGATAGTGGACTGAGTGTCTACCAGCACGCAGCCATAGGCCGCAGCGCGACTAAAGCACACGCTTGAGCGACGAACGGTAAAGGGTAGGTCATAGATACTTGCCTGGTACTCATTGGGCGTCGCACAGTTCACCAAAGCCAGCTGCTGGTTGTCATTGAATACGGCGAAAAGGCTTCGAGAGCTGAGAAGCGTAACGATGGCCTTGCCAAAGGAGTACACGCGCAGCAGCTCCGGTTGGGCATTCCCGCTGAGCTTCCACTGGAAGGCACGGTCACCGGAGCAGGTCATTAGCAGGGCAGCATCGTCCGGCATCGCGTCGAGGAGCTGCAAGCCCTTCACCTCAGCACCTTCGCAGGCCGCCCATGCTGGGGTTCCACTGTTACGCATCGTGCACGCGACCACTCGCGTCGGCTCCGATGTGAAAGCGAGCCACCCCCCTGAGTTGATACAGCAGAGCGTGCTCGCTGTTGCTACCATCCCAAGTCCGCGTAGCTCACTGGTGTCCGCTGAGAGTGTGGCCTCCAACACGTCCTTCTCATACTTGGCAATAAGCTTTGAACACGCGAGTACAGCCACCTTTTTCTCATAAAGCACCAGCGCGTCAGGCATCCCAGTTTTAACATTGATAAAAAAAGAAAAATTCCAAATCGTCACCGGATCCTTTAGGCGGAAGTACAACTTCACTGTCAAGGTACTGTTAGTGGGGTTGGCGTCGGGTGGGTTGGTATCCGTTACCACCCAAACGAAGAACTCCCCTTCCGCGGCGGAGGCGGCGACGTTGCTGCGGTAGTTCACAAAACGCACAGCGTGGACATCCTTGGCATGTGTTTTAAGACTTCCCTTCATGTTGTTGGCCCTCGAGATCACGCGCAGGGTTCGGGCATTCTTTAGGGTGTAGGCGATGAACTGCAGCGAGTCCGCGAGCACGCGTGGCTTCTCTGGGCTGTCCTTGAAAACAGCGACGGTGGTCTTGTATATCTCTTTCTCAGTGGCCTTGGTGGCAACCTCCTGCAGGTCGACGAGAGCCATTCGGTGCACCACTCCCACGACGCGCTGCTGTACGGAAACCCTTTTGCTTAACTAGAGTTTTATGTAAACGAACTATTAGCACTTAGAACAAAACAATCGGCGCGATGGGACAATGCGATAAATACCTCAAGGGAGATGGAAAAAAGGTGGGGTAGACAAAGTGCCCGTATTCGCATACACTTCCTGTCCGTGTTGCCACCGAGCCATCAGTCTCACAGTAGGTCACATTGTTGCCGCTCCAGTTTGTCACCAAACATTCGATTCCCATGAGGAGGACAAGGGTAGCGGTCTGGCGGAGTGCCCACGTAAGGACACCACAGCTGCGGTCATTCTCCCCCCCCCCTCTTCGCCAACTTACCGAACGCTCTCTTCACCGTTCACTGCCCAGCCATCCTTGCGACACGAGCGAGGAACGCGTCCACACAGCCGGTACACACTGCCAAAGGGTAGAGGAGTCTCCGTCCATTCATTTCAGCCTACGCCGCAACACCCCAAACACCACTTCTCATCGCACCCCCGCTCACCATCGCCTCGCAATACGTGCCCTGACCCTCCAAACGCAGCGCTATTTGAACACGGTGTACTCATCCACACGACCACGGGGCACGACTGCCGTCTGCAGCGGAATAAAGGGCCGCCCAGCCAAGAAGATGCCCTCCGCCTCCGCCTGGTTCAGTCGCCGTGAGGACAACTGATTGATCTCGAAAAGAGGAACTCCCGTTGTGAACTTGTAGGCAAAGTGGTGGATATTGCTCTTACCCGCCCCCATACGGGACTCGGGGCTCTTCTTCACCACAGGAAATTCCTCGTAGTCCGTACGCATGGTCAGCGCAAAGGCGCCACGTGGCATTCGCCGCAGAATGGCTAGCCGTGCATTCTCCAGCTGAGACTGTGTCACCATGCCAAAGTCTGTTGTGATGAGTGCATACAAGCCAGTGATAAGAGCCGCCTCGTTGTTGATGTACCGCGGATCACCGTACTTGCGGTACTGTCGTATCGGGCGACCCGTTTTGGGGTGAACGTAGTGATACGCCCGCAGGCACGGCGTAGACCGGAGGAGGGAGGCTGGCATTGCCAATTGCACGTGTGCGACGGTGTGCGTAGCCGCCACTACCTCAGCACAGGATATGCTGGCCACGTCTACAGCAGGTGCGCGGAGTTAGTCCTCTTTCTTCCCCGTATACTGATCCCTCCCCCTCCCTTTGTGACGTGGTGTGCAAGCGGTGACAAGCCACACCACCGGGTGACCGACGGCGCACAACGACTAGACGGCAATAGGCCCCAAACGTTACGGACCAGCACCAAAGAATCAAAAGAAAAGAATGGCAGATGGTATGGTAGAGTGCAGCCCCAGTAGCGACATCCTGTCTCAGATCACTACCAAGTCCTCCACCCTGTGAGGAGCTGAATCACTCCTCGGTCATGCAACTTTCCTTCCACAGTGACACTCAAGTTCAGGGAGGGAGGGAGAAGAAGTGAGGAAATGGAGATTTGTTCTCTCCCCTTAGCTCTCTCCAAGCGGGCATCAGCTTACACCGCACCCAGACGCCACATCAGTTAGAAGGCGCATTTATCTGTGAAGAAACAGCCGCACCATCCGCCGCGCCGTACCACCGAGGGTACCGCCAGCGCCGCCTGGCCAGTGCGGTGCTGCCTTCCGTTGAGTTCCCCTTAGCAATCCAACCGACGCCTCGCCGCTGGACGATGAGACGGCTGCTTCAGCCGGCTGCGGGGCCCGTAGGACAGCAGTGCTTGACGCCGGCGCGAAGGAAGCGTGACCACGAACGTGCATTGCAGCCCAGGGACGCGACCAGGAGACCCACTCGGGTGTTAGCCTCAGAAACCCATCGGAGATGCTGCGCATCATCTGCTCAGTAAGGCCGATAACTCGCAACTCCCCACGCAGACGGTTAGTTTCCTCAGCGACTGACGCTGCTGGGGAGTCCTGCGCCGCAGCAGTCGCAATGGGCATCTCCGTACCCTCTGCAGACATCATGGAGGATACAGCGGAATCATTGGCAGCGTTGGTGCCCGACATGCGACAGGGAACCACACCTTTCGGTTGTGGTAGCCGCCGCACCCCCACCTCACGTCGCTGGACAACGACACCTCGGTGGATTTTAAAGCCAAGGCGGTGAACAAGCTGCTGCCAGTTCCACGCTTTGCTGGCGAGTCTGAACTCCAGCGGCGCCTGTTCATGAAACGCCTGTCGCAGCTCATTCTCTGGAACACCGGCCGCCGCCGTCGCCACTGTGGGTGAAGAACTGGGCTCGGCACCTGATGCCACCGCAGCCCGTCGTCGCGTGTCCATCTCCTTTAAGGTTACAGCCATGAGCGTGTAGAGGACTTTGAGCGGCAGCCGAGCCGCATTACCTGGCCCGCTGGCCAGCTCTCCCCCATCCTCAGCCATCAGCGAGGCGCAGCGCTCCTCGGCAGCTCGTGCCTCCACCACATCTGTAGACGCAAAAACACAGCTCTCTCTCTCTCCATCCTTCAGCAGCGACAGTAGACCACGATAGAACTCTGACTTGACGCGTAGGGTCTTGGTGATACCCATGTGTCGTCCCAAGTTCAGGTTCTCTTCGTACGGGTCTTCGATGCACAGCTCATAGCGCGTTGTGCTGTGCCGACGTGGGGCTCCGGAGATGGAACTGGTGGCTGTCGCGGCCGTCCCAGACGCACCGGAGAGGGCAACTGGGCTGATGTCCTCAACGTCCCAGCCGATGGACTTCTTCGTCGTCACGCCCTTACGATTCAGGGAGACAACATCATGTGTCCAGTCAAACTCAAAGGCGTAGAATTTAAAGAACCCCAGGAGAAGATCCCCTGCCTTCTCGTGGTGCATGGCCAATTGCTCCGGCGTCCACGACGGATCCACGATAGGGCAGTACTCGGGGTCATACTGGGTGCTACGTACAAGAGAGGCAGGCACGTCGTCGATAGGGTCTACGTAGGGCACCAGCTCCTTCTGCACGAGGTAGTAGATCCACAGTATGTTGATGGCGTAGCTGGTGAGATAGCCATTAACAGAGTTGTTAACACCGCTTGTTTTGGACCAGTCCTTCAACACGATCGCCCCCGGGCGGGCACAAGGGTGACTCAGAAGATACCGACGTAGGAGCTGCGAGTTGCGAATACCAAAGACACGGAAGCTCAAATCAAAGTCTATGTTGTACAGTTCCGGTCGGCATTCCTCGTGCAACGGCTGCACCCGTGCGCGAAGCGAAGGAGTAACAAAGGACAAGCCGCACGTGGCGGCCTTCATGGCATTGGTGGTCGTATCGCATGTCAAGGACATCATCTCCCCGCTCCGGTTCCACCACACCTGCTGCACACCCTCCACCCCGACGGCATCCCGTATGCTCCCCTCGAGTGTAACTCGGTCCTCACGTGTTGCTGGTGCGTTGAGTGTGTAGCGCACACTACGCGAAACAACATCCTCTGCCTCCAGCCGAGTTTGCTCCTCCACCGTGGTGGGCGACGGAGTACCGGCCGAGGAGCTGCACAGCGGGCGATGCAACTGAATAGGTGACGACGCATGGTGCTTAATAATGGGTACCCGTGCGTGGCTGATCGGTTCCAGGTTAATAAAGGAGAATCCAGCACGGCGAAGCAGCTCCGTTATGGAGCGCACGGCATTTCGCTCTGGTGGCGGCCATGAGCCCGCTTCCATCGCCTCGACATCCACCACTGTGAAGTCGATATCAGAAATGCCGTCCCATACGCCAAAAGCCACGGAACTGCCGAAAACGTACACCTTTGCCTTTGGGCGCCACCGCTGCACGACAAGCTCGAGCTGCGCGCGTGCGCAGTGAGCCTCAGCCATTTTACGCGGCCCCGCGTCCCGCTTCGTGGCGATATCGAACACCTTCCTCCCCCAACCGCTGATTTTCTCCCGCTTCATCGACACCGCCTGACTCCACACATCCGACAGCTTACAAGCAACCTGATGCAGCTTCTCATAATCAGGGAACAGTTCCCGGTGCTGCTCAAGAGCGTGCTGATATAAGTCCTCGTGTGAGGTGAACACACGGTGTGGGCAAGCGTCGCAGGAGTAGAGACGGGATGTGTCCTCTCCCACCTCCAGCATACCCGTGTCATCGGCAATCGCCGCCGCATCCCCACTAGGGTCGTGATGACAGTCGCACTTGACGTTGCTTGGGTTCGTCGCAGAGGCGATATGGTGGTCTTCACCCTCCGTGTTCACAGCAGCTATACCGGCCGGCGGTGACGCAGCGGTAGGCGAATGGTCTCCGTCATCGGAAATATGGCCTGTGCGGCGGTGCACCAGGCGGCTACCTTTGCGACACCCATCAGGAACGATGGGCTTCGAAGTTGGCTGGTCCGGCAAGGAGAAGCATTCCTGCTCCTCCTGCTTGCTAGTTGGCTGCAGAGAATCGCCGCAGATCATACCCTCTTCGTCTGCTTCTCCCTCGACAAACAGCCGCCGATACTTACTCATTCTACAGCAGACGCTCCGCTAAGTATTCACCTTTCCCTCTTACCCCCACCACGTGTTGATGGATGCTCAACGAGTGCTCGGATAGAATGTGGTTGAGGTAAGTCTTATACCTCGTGCAGAGAACAGGGGGATGTGCGTCACCGATCGCCCCTCCTCTCCTGGGCTCGGATATAAAATGAAAGATTAATGAAAAAAGCAGCGCGAGGAAAGCAGAGGAATGTACGACGGCCGCCGCTTCGTTTGCCGGGCTCTATTGTCCTCCTAGGCAGATCCGTTCTTCTGCGTAATGGGGAAGTGTCCGTACGAGGCGGCGGTGGTAGACGGAGCCACTTTCACTGTTTTCCTATGTCGTACAGGAAGCCGTCAAAAGGCATCGAAGAAAAGAAGTCAACGTGCACGGAAATTCATTATGCACACGCCGTTATCGAAGCACGCGGGCAGGGTTGTTGGGTCATGCCGCACTACCTAAAATGCTTCTGCGACCCTTGCGGCAGAACATCCGGCCACGCGGAGGCGACCCCGCTTAATAGGGATATTTTTGAGTTCACCACACAGCGAGCATACACACACAGTGAGAAATAGTAAGTGATCGAGCGATGGGGAACGCCCCCCCCCGCCTCTTTCAAGCACGCACACACCGCGCTGCTCTATCTATCGGTGGCCCCCGTCGACTGAATAGTTCTCCATCCCGAATGGTAATCAGATCCCTTTCGCATTTACAAAAAGAGCCCGCTGTGCATCTGTGGCCAATGTCCCCATCCCCCACCATCCATGTCAACAGTATAGCTACTGATTCCCTAGCCGCACAGCCACCCATCACCTGTCTTCAACATCTCCCGGGACAATGGGGCCTCATAGCTTGCTGGGAACCACGTTCACAGAGCGCAGAATTAGGTCTGCGTGCCGCCGTGTAGTATCCACTAGATCGCCGTTTGTTGTGTCGCTTCCCCGCGCGCGCTTCATGGCGGTGGACCAATCGATGTTCCATGCTGCCATGTGCCGCCTGCACAGTCGTTCCGTGCAGACGTCACGGGGACACTCAAGGAAGATGCGAAAGTCGAAACAATTGCTTACCGCCGCCCATTCCGGAGTCCCAATATAGAGAACGTAGTTCCCCTCCACCAGCACGATCTCGGCATTGGGCGGAATGCATATATCGCCCTCGCTCGGGTCACCCACGCCGTGGTCAAATGATGGAATGCACACGGGAGCAAACTTGCCGGTCGGCCCGGGAATACGTATCCTCTGCAAGTCGTGGAGCAACTTGCAAGGGTTAAAGGTCCACTCGGCCCCGCGACGGCGAAATGCTTCATCAGCATCCGGCATCGCCCGGAGCTCTGCTCGAGTTAGGTGGTACCCATCCATCGGCATCACGCACACCTGGGTTCCCGCAGGTGTTCCAGTGCTGTTGGGAGCATTCTTTAGAGAGTCCTGCAACGCAGATGCGATGTAAGTGGCGACACTGCTTTTGCCACTTCCCGGGCGTCCTCCAATGGCGACTAGGAGACGAAAACACGAACCTGTGCTCGCCGCGCTGCGTTTCCTTTGAGCGTAGAGCTCCCCAAGAATGTTAATGGCGCGTTCCAAATCCTCCACGGACAGAAGCTGCTGCTGGGCCTTCGGATGATTCATATGTTGCTAAACGAGAAGTCGTACGCCTAATTGTGTACGCAAGTAGGTGTGTTTGGGCGGAGGGGCTGCTAAACATCGGCAGCAACGAATGAGACAAGTAGATGTCTTCACTAGCCTGTCACACCCGCTCGCTTTGCACGCTTGCCACGTCGTTCAACGGCAGTGCACTGCTCCCTGAATGTATTGGAAAGTGGTGAGGAAAAGGGCAGAAGTTACATTGGACGGCACATACCTCTCAGTACGCATTGCTGCCACCACGCACGTAGCAATGGGGGCAGTTATCATGCACGCACCCATCGTGATCCCACATACCACTATTCTGTAGGCCTCTCCTTTTGCCTGAGAAGATGCTGGGTTTTCGTAGTGACGCTCTGGGCTGGCTTCACCTCGACGACAAACAAGGCCTCTGCAGCTTGCGAAAAGAGGGAAAGACAGCAGGAGCCCCTCCCGCCTCCCGATGCGCAAGTTCCAGATGGAAGTGACACTGGCCAGCTGTGAGCCTTCCCGCGCCAGCCGTTTATCCACCCTGCTCACTCCACCCGAGTGGATGCCTCTGCAGAGGTGAGTCAATGCCCCATCTTCAGCGGTCCCCTCGTGCGGATTCTCGTACATGGGGTCAGGGTATACGGCAATCCACCAAGCGCCCTCTCGGTCTACCGTTCTCCCTCCTCCTACCAACATCTGGTATACCATCGAGGCCAGAAAGCTTGGCATGTAGGCACACACCATCTCATGGGGTTTGCACCATCCATAGACAATAGGGAGGCTCACCGAACTCATCTGACACAATTTCTCCCGCTTCCCACGCACACACTTCGTGGCTACTCAGCGCGTGCTCCATGCACTTTATCTTTCATATATATATATATGCGAACGCGTTACAAAGGCCGAGGGAATGATGAGGTGCGATACTTGTATTAAAACAACTACACAGCCAAAATAATAGGCCAAACGTGATCCCGCTGGCGGAAAACGGCTCTTACTCTGCCCCCTCCCCTCATTTGGTCACGTGGCAACCAAGTACCTCGTCGTGTGTAAGTCTTGCCTAAGCAAAACCGGCCCAACACAAAAGGAAAGTGGAGCCAGCATTGTGCCCCTTTGCACAACAAGGTATCCTTGGCGACGTCGGCGCCTGCTTTATGGTGGAATCCCTCTACTTAGGCGCTTCGCATGGGCACATCACCGCCTGTCATCAAGGCAGACAAGAATACCCGAAGGCCGGCACCGAGCAGTGTGGTAACTAGACGGCAGCGAAGGCCGGCGTACAAGGCCATCACGCCCTCATCCTTCACAACAGTCCGCGCACAATCCACAACACCGTCGTACGCTCCCCCCGGCGTATTGCCCACATCCCCATCTGCGTTATCGGCTGATGCCGTCATCTGCAGTCGGCGGCTAATCACCTCCAAAGGCTGCACCAACGCATCGGTCAGCATAAAAAGGCCGCGATCGATGAGGAAAGGATAGCTTTCCAGCATAGGACCGTTTAGTGCAAGCACCGTCGCAAAATACGTGCTGCGGTAGAGAACGGCAATAAGGGGATCGAGCGCGGCGCCACGATAAAACGCCGTCCAGCCGTGCGTCCGGTGAATGGTCCTGATGGCTTCAATAGGGCTGCTGTAGCGGTAGACCTCCTCCTCGCCGCTTTCCTCCGCCACTCTGGGATGGGTTTTTGCAGAGGGCACCACTGCGACGAGGTCACCCACGTAGTTAGTTAAAACAGACTTACGCAGCGCGTTAAACGGCGTGGCCAGAACCACCGCGGAAGCCGTCGCCACCAACGATGCAGCCACCACCTCGGTCGTACTCATACGCGCTGCCCTCTGCTCCGGAACAAGACGCGACAAGACGCGAAAGACCGCATGTACAGCGAGCTGGTCCACCACGGCGCCAGGAATAGAAAAGACAATATCGGTGGCAAGACCGCGGAAGAAGCCTGAGGCACCCTCCTTCTGCCACACCCTTCGGATGGTCCGCGCCAATCCACCGAAGCCCTCCTGGGTGGGGAGGCGGCCTTGTCGCTTCAGCTCACCCTCCACAACGGTAAGTATCTTTACTCGCTCCGCCGGGGCCTCAACAGCCTTCTCTACAAAGTGCATAAGGGACTGCATCGTTAGTCTAGCAACAAAATCTGTTACGGTGGGGCTGTACTGCATCTCATGCGGCGGCATCGTTGCCGGCTGTTGCATTTGAGACTGAGTCATCGGAAACAACTTGATGATGAAATCGATGGAGCGGGGGCGGAAGAAGATCAGATAGCAATTACAGTGCACTCACGTCCTACGGTCATATACCCAGGGCTGCAGCAAGTGAAAATAATTGCAAGGAATCATAAGGAAATCAGCATCGCATGTCATGAATAGAAACGAAGCATGGTGTTGCACTCCTTTAAAGCAGCGACATTGCTGTCAGTTGCATTGCGTGCTTCACAGTGAATTGTGATGCAACATCCACCCAGAAGACAGGCGTACCACACATCAGTAACGCCGTAGGACGGGAAGGGCGGTTGAAGCAGAAGCAGTAAATCCTGGACCGCTTGCCCTTGTTGCTCCATCAGAAGTGGGTACATCGTTAGCTGTAGCAAAAACGCCGGTGAGATTTGGCGTTCCCATTACACACCTGCGCCAGTCGGCGGTGGCGTAGTGGGTGTCTGCAGCCGCGTGGCAAGGGCACCCTCCCATTGCCGTGCAACAGCAACCTCGGCAGAAGCCCCCCACGGTAGTTGGCATGACTAGTGGAGCAACAGAGGAGGGCTCATGCATGGATGGTGACGACAAAGGTGCGTGATGGGTCTCAGTAGAGTCGATGAGCGCTAAAGCGTTGCACTACTGGTTCGGTACTGCCACTAGGCGTGCAGTTGAGGGAACGGGCTCGACGAACGATGTATCGTAACATGTGGCCCTTCATCGCTCAACACCTGCCCTGCGGTGCTTGCGGGGGGTTGCAATTTTTTTGTCGCTCTGACATGGAGGCAAGGAGTGGTGAAGCGGTGTTGCCAGGCTGTGAGTGCCCGGCCGCGAGTGGCAGGGACTTTGGGGAAGACAGGGTGCGGGATCTCCACGTGTTCACAATGGCCATAGATTCCTGTGATGGCGCGAATCGCCGCTGTGGTATACAGTCGATCCCGTGGGCACTATCCACAGATGTTGACGAAAAGGAGAAGTCTTCTGCTGAGCGTACTCTGCGGCGGGGGAGCGCCTGCAACCTGTGCAACAATGTGTGAGCGGCATGATACAGTCATCGTATAACGTAAAGAAACAGGTGATGCGGAATTCTAACGGAGAAGCGGGAAAGACAATATGCTTGTAAGTATGAGCCCCGAGATACGAAGCACCTTCCTGGCGTTGTCCGAACCCCTACGAGGATCACAAGAAAACGATGGAAGCGAATGGTTTCCCTGTATTGGGGTCCACTTTTATCAGGAAGATCAGTAACCCCCCCCCCCACCAACAGAGTAGGGAGTATTTCATTAGGTCGGGAAAACGCGACCGCACCCAAAGTGCCACTATTGCCCCGTCAGCATGGGTTCCCCCACACCGCTGCAACAGTTCGACACACAATGTGTGTCAAGGATGGGTATCCTGTCTCCCACCTGCACTTTTCAGTTGGGGGCTTCGGGTGGAGAAAGGCACCTCTGCTCGTGGCCAAGCCCGTTTGCTATACATCCAAGTCCACTGCAACACGATCACCCAATCCGACCCCATCTGGCGTCTCCAACCTCACACACCCGCTCGTGTGCCCCCTCATTCCTCCACTCCCGCCCGCCCCTACCCCGCCCTGGCAGCAGTCCAAGAAAGAAACGAGTAGCAAACGCCAGTAACGGAAGATACTTATTTGCCCCCGCCTTTCATCGCGCGCAGCGGAGGCGCCCCCGACAACAACCACACCCCATAATAAAAGCTGCAAAATTCTACCACATGCTGATTGTACATTCCAGGGCACACACACACACACAAACACAAGCCGCCCCCTCATATCGTACCTCCGCCCCACACCCACCCGCGATACGCCGATCGCCCTCCAGAATTGCTACTGCTTTTCATTGCCGAGCAGTGATGTTTCCCTTTTGTTCCGGCTCAGTGCTTCAGCCGCACGGCCTCAGGGCGCTTTATCGATCCAAGTGCCGCCTCCGAGCCGATCGTCTGGTTCATATTCACCATGCGGTACGTGTTGAGGCTGGGCAAGTTGCTCTCCATGAGATCCAGCCCGGGGCCCTTGCGCGGCTCCGACGTTGTCAGCCCAGTTGACCACGGGGCGTGAGTCGGCATGGATTGCTTGGTGCGCGTGTGCCACGTGCGGAACGGCCGACGATCATTCCGGATGCGGCCCTGGTCATACGGGTCGGGGATCCACTCCTGATCACCACCAATGGTAAACCCATTCGGCTTGCCCGCCAGAAAAGGTCCGTAGGACTTGGGCTTCATCGCTGGGGCGGGGCCGTTTGGCATCCACCTGGGGTCGTCGTGCTGCGTTGGGCCTGTCTTAAAATGCCCGATGCGGCCACGGTTAACTTTGTCCTGATAAGGATCGGGGATGTACTCGGGCTGCCGGCCAATGTAGTGACGTGGGCCACCAGCCTTCATCCCGCCAGCGCGCATGTTCGCCTTTCCACGGGCATCACCACTCCGGTCCTTGCCGCGCAACGAACCGTCAGCAGCGGTCGCCTCCCCTTCTGGCATGTATGGATACTCCCCGAAGAGTCCCCGCTTGAGAGGGTTCTTCTTCGTGTGCATGCCAGTGCGACGGGGCAGCCGGTTAGACTCAGTCGGGCGACCTGCTTCGGTGTCCAGCGGTATGTTTCCCCATCCACCCATGTTTGTCCCGCTTCCGGGGGCGAAATCCATACGGTCGCCATCTTTGCGAGTGTTAATGTGTTGGGGCTCTATCGGCGCGGCGTACGGTCCTCCTCCCCAGTTTTCATACTGAAACTGGCCACCAGCGCGTAGATCATGGAACGGGCAACTCTCACGGGCGAGGTGGTCGGCTTCGCAGTCGTACAGGTGATGCCAGTTGGTCCAATGGCGTCTGTTGTCCCAGTTCTTCGGGCGCAGATTGTGAACCGTCTCGAAGCGGCCTTCAGTCATCGACAAGAAAGGCGCGTCTTGAGGTGACAAAGGCTGTGACAGAGAAAGAGCGAAAAATGAACCAAGAAGGGCACACGCACAAAGGGGAGACGCTACCTCCCTCTCTTGTACGGCTGTCAAAGAAAGAAGCGAACAGATCATGGAGTGATGATGTGCACTCGCCCCACCACCACCTCCTTCTCCGATCATGCTGCTCTTCTCATCCAGTGATGAGCTAGAGTACAGGCCTGCGATCTCGTTTTTTCGCCCTTGCAGAAGTGGCCCCATAGCGCACATTCTTTTGTATACGTGAAATAGGATGCAGGGGTTAGGGTTAATGCAACAGCGAGATCCGCGAAGACCAACAAAGATGTCCTACACCTCCACAATACGATAACAATACAGCCAGCAACACATAGACACGCATGCCCTCGTACATAAAGATATGTACGTCTCTTCAAAAATAGTTACGGGCCTTTGATGGCAAGGCAAGACATAATGGCCCGCTCCCTCGTCCAAACCCGCCTGGCTACCGTGGATGGCATCCCCCGCTAGGTATTAACGGAAGCCTTTCCCTTCTTGGAGAAAGTGTCCTGCCATAGGTTGCCCCACGCCGATGGATGACTGGTGCCTGTTAGGCTCGCTGCTCGAGATACGTAAGCTCCCCATGCCCATCTGATCCCCTGTGGCCGACAACGGGGTGTACTCCTTCACGGTAATGCCGAAGCGCTTTTCATAGGCAAACGCCTCAAACTGATACATGTAATCCTGAAAGGCATCCCCAATAACCCCTTCGTGCAAGCAGAAGTAGGGCATCTGCGCGTCATGCAGAGGGCGGAAGCCCTCCATGTACTCCGTCTGGCCATTGATCATCTGCATGCGGCGGTACCGGTCCAGCTCAATGCCAAAGAAATCCAGCGTCTTACCCGCCAAACGCGACGCGTGCCGCTTTACATCTCGATTGGACCAGTGGACCATGCGATGGGGATCAAAGTTTCGATAGAACTCTACCGCCTGTTCTGTGCCGGACCCGAAGAGGCCGAGCACCTTGTCACCCATGCCCGCCAGTTGAGAGTCCGTTGGCGGTTTTCCAGTATACAGTGCGTTGTGCAGACAGAGGGAAGAGCAAAGGGAAGGAATGCACTGCCCTACCGCGCGATGGACCCAGATGATTTTCAGATCAGGGAACGTGTTCACCAGCGTTTCAGAGCTGAGAATGGCGAAAGGACTGTAAAGGAGCCACTGCCGTTGAGTGATGGGCCGCTTGGTGCCGTAGGTCTGGGTTTCCATCGGGTTATTGAGTGGCTCGTAGTGCCGCGTCACGGGCTCAGAAAAGTGCCCGCACCGCTTGTACCACTGAAAGAGCTGTAGTGCGCGCTTGACCTGGGCATAGACGGGGGCTTGGGATTCCTCCAGACACTCCAGTAGGAACTCGTCTAGTCCGTGAAGCAAGCCCCATGCGTACGACTGGGGTGTCATCAGATGCAACGTCAAATCATCGTCAATCTGATCCGCCAGAGGCAGCCGGACGCAAAGAAAATCGGGATGAAGACGACCGAAACCAAAGAATTGTTTGTGGAAGGCATCCCGTCGCTCCACCTCCCGAAGCAGCGGTAAGGCAAATGTGTCGCACTGGCGTGGGGCCAGGAAAAGACCAGACCGCGCCAGCACGTGGGCGGCCATGTGCCCATTAGAACGCGGAAGTCCCATAACCACAACAGGTTGATGTACTGTCTCGCGCTCAATCTCACGCCCGTTAAGACGAAAAATCTCCTCCATTGCGAGACGGTTAGAAAGAGCGTTGATGAGTCGCAATCGTAGCAACTGGCCGCCGTAGTTAGTAGTCGTCTTCGCAGCGCAGGCCTTACACAGCTTATTCCACCACCGATAATCCGGAAGTTGTTTATCGGGGTGTTCGGGAACGGCCGCATTAGCTTTTGCACATGCATCGCGTAGCACAGCATGGAGAGCAAACGACTCGGGGGTGGGCTTTCGCGAAATAGCATTGACGGCGCGCGCTGCGAAAGAGCCACCACGAACGGCATCACGCACCCCTGACATGGGCTTTCGGCCAAACATCCTTACTACGTTGCTGTTCACCACTTGGCTGACTCAATCCTGCAGTATCACAAGTACTACGGCGGTGTACGACATCAAACCTTCTAGAAGCCACGGGATCACAGTTCTGTTGATAAACTTGTTTATCAGTACGCCGTTTATGTGGGCCTTGCTAAACCTACAAAGCACGTCAATAAGATTCGATCAAGTAGTTAGTCGAAATGTCGGCCAGGATGTGCGAATGGCAAGTCAAGCACTTCGAATGCGCCTGCAGTACTCGCAGCGATGTCGAACAGAGGAACACCAGCAGAAAGAGAAGAAAAAAAAAGCAACTATTTCCCACCACCCAAAGCATATTGAGAGACACTCATGCCGTCACAATCAGTCGGAAGCACAATCGCTCGGCAATCAGTGGGTGTGCGGGGAGGGACACATGTTTCATTCGATACTATGTTGAGCGCATTCGTGGCCGATTGCCGACCCGATGTGAATTTCATTTGGCGTAGGATAGACTTGCTTCATGTGATGCACTCATTTTCGTCCCTTCTAGTGGTTGTTCTCCTTTACAATCACCGCAAATACCTACGGAATAAAAGCAAGGGGAAATCCAAGGGGCGCTGTCACGCCATCCCATGTCCGCCCATTTTTATGGTTTCAGGTTGGCCCCTTCTGGTACGATTACACAGACACCACAGCTGTTGAAGTTGAGTATGGCGACCGCCTACGACGAAAAGCGAGCAGCTTCAGAGTAGGATGTTAGCGCGGTGCTAGAGTATTGACGCTGTAGCGAAAATATAGTGGCCAAAACCATTGCTGTCCCAAGTACCAAAACGAGCATCGTCGGTCCACGTGTGTCATCATACCGCATCGGTTCACGCATGTATATCTTGTTAGCACGATCGCGGAAGATTAACAGGGAGTACACCATGAATATAATGGAGACAGGCAATAATACCAAGCCCGCCAGCTCGGCACCGTTGCTCGTCGCATCACCAAAGGCAAGCAGTGTAAGCGACATCATACCCACCATGACCGAGATGGAAAGCCACTTAAGAAACGTCCGCTCATTTGCAAAAAAAGTCTTCGGGTCAATTTTCTGTGGAACGCAGATGCGCTTGTCGTTGGCAGAGCCAGTCAGGTTGCGCCCGCCAGGCCCACCGAACCGCTCGTACCTCTCATCCCCCTCGTCTTGACCATCTGCCCACGGCTTCTGAGTGCCACCCAGACAGCACAACATGGACAGACCCTGATTCACGGCGCTTTCCATTTGACTTTAGAACTCTAAGTAGAGGACTGGAATACCTAGTATGTGCAATGATTGGCAAGTGGATGGTTAACAAGCCAGTTTCTACCTTCGACTGTAGCTGTGTGTCTTATTCCTGCAAACAGCAATCAGCAGCCACCCCTCCACAGACTCCACAGAAGTACTAGAACCGAAAAAAAAAACTTTGCATATTATACAAGTGACAATAAGCACCCTGAATATCAAGCCGTGCAACTAGCAACAACCACATCGACAGAATACCAACTGTACCCACACTCATGATACCCTTTGAGAGAACTCATCGAATGACACTCACTCAAGACCAATACGATCGACAGAGCCAAACTTATTAATTAAAATAACAACGACTAGCTACAAAGTACAACTCCGCATCTTTATGCCCGCTTAGTATCATTGAGCACAATAATAATAATAAACCATAACACTGTGGTAACCATAATATATGTCCTACCAGATGAAAGAGCGATATGTTAAGTTCTGTAGTGGTACTCTCAAGAGAGGCGATTAATCGTGCTCAATCAGTACTAAGCAAATAGTAAATATCCCTTTCTACAGATAATAGCGCGTATAGCATGAAAGAATACATTGTCACAGCCAGTACCAATCATTTGAAATCATGCACTATTTCAAGGAAAGACGCACCCTCAGACTCCCCATTACCAAATATATGTATAGTCTGTGAAAAAAAATACTATCAACTTCTCTACAAATCACAAAAAAAAAATCACATAACACGAGTCAAAAAGTAGCAACCTGCAAGTTGTGTTACGTCGCAATAGAAGAAATGGCTCCACCTCCCCTTCATTGCTGCAATTAAAGAAAAAAGCATCTAAAACCCTAACAAAACGAAGGCATAAAGGATTAAAACAAAAAAAAAAACATTTCTGCTTGTATCATCCGTCAACTTCAACGCATCTCTATGTGCACAATCCACCATAGAGTAGGCGTTAAACAAGGACACATATCCCCATCCGCATTGCAGTGGGAAATAGTAGATACAACCTGTTAACACTCTTTTTAGTGCACATAAATATTCCGTAGGATCGGTTCTGTACGCATACATCAACAGCATATTCACAGCATTGATTGCGCTGTCAATGAGACACGCTCATCTGAAAAAAAAAAAAGACAAAAAAATTAACAATGTGCCCATACGTACACAGAAATAACAAAAACGATCCACTTTGCTTCGTACAGTAACCTTAGATCACGTGCGTATTGGTTAGGTATTCAGTATTCCTACTCCATTAGTTATCGTGCATATAGGTATCAATTATACACATGCATGCCATTCGTGCAGTCCTCATCCCAACACACACTTTTTTCGAAAACAACCCGAGCTGTGATTGAACAAGGAAAAAAACTCATTAGTATCAGCAATAGTTGGGAAGGACATAAGGGCATTGCAAAACGAAATGTGTCACCAACGGAGAGGAGCGGCTGAACTACTCTGCCCAGCAGTCTACAACTCAATGAGAAAAGGATTCGTGTCACGCAGTCAATAATGCATTTAAAAAATTAAGACAAATACCAAATAACTCAACATCAGCCGAGAATAATGGGAATAATGGCTAAGCTGTATCGCCTCATTTGCAGTCGATTAAAGTCCGGTGGAATGAATACGAACAGTAAATCCAAATTTTGCCTGTTTCAATCAACGAATCCAGTACTCCCTGAATGCCAGTCACAATGACAGCATTTCGATACCAGCATCCGCAATCACAGTGGGTGTTTCAATCTTTAACTTCGTATGTGCATCCAGAGCCCTTAATGCGTCCTACGAAGTCCATAAAGGTGTGCAATATCACACATATAAAGCGGACAATATGAGAAGTGATTATTTCCCGGCATACTCCAAAAAGAGTACAAAAGATGCAACAAAGTACATCGATGTTCATCACAGATATAGAATGACCTGGGAAACGTACTCCAGTAGAACTCATCGGAAATGTACAAGCACTATTATAGCAGCTCCTGCTTCAAATAATATTGAGCACTGTGATTTGTAAAGTAATGCCTGGAACGAAAACATTCCTCAGGTGTACTAGCTGTATCCCTTCCAATGGCGTTCCAAACATCTAAGGTCACAGAGACATTCAGTACGTAAAAAAAAAGGGAAGCAAAATGCAACTGTGGGGTCTGAAATACCTTTCCCAAGTGAGCCACCATTATTATTTTTATTATTATTTATTACTGTTATTATTAATATTATGTATATTTGAGCTGATGCATTGCAGCACAGTCAGCAATGTTTCACATACAATATCCTACCCTGCATATTGTGTCATAGCCATCTTAAAACCAATTTAACAATAGTTATTCAAAACATATTGTACGCCATGGTTTTTATTAAGGACTGTGTGTCATGTTGCTGTGAAGAGATATCACCTAGTAGTGAAGTCATACAAGTGGCATACAGCAATGCAATTTTGGCTCGCCTTCCGTACCATTCCATACTTACGCACCCAGTGGGAAGATGAGGTCCCGCAGATAACGGAATCCCCCTGACAAACGACTCCAAAAAGGCCATCTTTGGTGATATGTCCTGATCACTTCGACAATCACCAGTGCTTTTCTCGGTTTCAATGTACGACGTCATCATCTTAGATTGAAAAACATGGCGAGCAGATTCAAGTAATTTTCCAATGTTCTCGACACGTTCAAGATGGTACGCCGTGGTATCCACAAACTCTGCTACATTTATCGCTGTGTATGGAACATTACTTGGAGAGTATTCCAGAGAAATCGCATCTGGCCAATGGTCAGAGTAACGGCGCAAAAAGTTAATTTTGATGCGAATAGCCTCCTCCACTACAGTGTTTGGGGTAGGAAACACATACCTCCCTAAACAAAATTCCTCTTCATTCTGCAGCACATCAGACATAATATTTCTTTTATTGAATTTCTGATCCAAGTGCTTCTGAACAAGAACATTACTTTCCTTTACAATGTGCTCCACTAGTGCGATAGGAAACCCTCGATCAAACATCTGTGATAGAATGTAGTCTGAAAGATGTCTTCTCTCAGGGTACGATTCCAAGACTTTGACCAGAGCTGACATAGTGAATCCAAACTCGCCAACATATTTGCAGGAGGCATCGAGCAATTCTCTTCGCAGTGCTGGCAGACGGCCGGCAATAGATGTAGACATGTAGACAGTCCAAACGCTAAAACTAATTCACACAGCGGCAAGAAAATATTAGATAAACAGCAATAAATCAATAATAAATAACATACACGAATACGAAGCACACATACAGTGTGCACATATACTGTCATGGGATGAAAGTGTACTGCAGGAATTGAATATTATATTTTTTCAGACTGTATCACATAACACAATCATCTATTACACCCAAAGCATCCAACGGCAAAACCACCGAGCTTTACATACTATCATTCTCCATAAAAACCACTTCACACAGACACAAAAACAAATGCCGCGACTCCAGCTCGAATCAAAAAGTACAAAAAAATCACCAC
>JAIZPF010000107.1:0-17677 GCA_020509355.1 Blechomonas ayalai
GGGGGGGTGATGGTGAGATGAGGATCTGCTTGTATGCGGATGTGCATGTTCGGGCATACGACACCTGATTCAATGGGAGTATACTCTTATCCTCTAATGACTGGTGTGTAGGTGACCGGTTTTTGCTTTTACATTGTTGCAGCGTATTTATCTGCTCTCTTTCATTTCGTTATTTATTTTTTACTTCGACTTAAGATTTCCAGTGAGTCTTGCGGAATGCCCGTGAGGGGTATAGGGAGCCGCTTTGGCATGGGAGGCACTTTTAAAGCCCCCCCTGTCGCCTGGGGTCGGCCGACGCGCCGGGTGGTACCTGTTACTCCAGTGTACGCTGGCGCAAGCTACTTGCCTTCCCTTCTCCACTCTGTACGGTTTGAGTGTAACCACATTGGCGACTTGAGCACCGGCGTGCTGCAGGACCCCGCAGTTGCCAGCCGTATTAATGACGTCATGGATGCCTTTGCGAAAGCCCGCGAGCTTATCCAGGATGCGACAGAAAGCGTTGGCACCACGTACTTTGGAGAGGACGTCGAGGATGCTGCAAAGCAGACGGAAGATGTTTTGGACCAGTGGGAACGTCTGAAGCAGAATTTAGACGAAAGGGGCGAGAAGGCTGCGCTAGATAAACTGATGCGTGAAAACGAGATGAAGATGAAGCAGCTGCGAGAGGAGCTGGTGGCAGTGCAACATGCAGGAGGTGACTAGTTTGCCCTTCTACGTGTGTATGTGTGCTGCCGCGTACTGTTGTCGAAGAGGGGCGAGCAAAACATCGACGGCCGCTCGGTGGCATTCGAGTGTTCACGGTGGTCTTGGCAATCGGTGAGCAGGTGAGAGAAAAAATGCGTGAGACGGTTGGCAAGGCATGGCAACTTGTTGCGGAGCTGGCGTCAGCCGATAGTGGACATCCCACTTCGAATACAACTGGGCGTGCGCACTATTGCGTTGTGGCCTCCACTTTATTCACCGGGGTTACACTGGCGTGCAGGGTAGTGGCGACCCCATGCGCCTCGTTATGTTTCTGACTGCACCGCTTGCGAACTAAATTGCTGCTTCTCTGCTGTTGTTGGTTGTCTTCATACCGGGGGGGGGGTAGATAAGGAACAGTACGGCTCTAGCAGTCCGCCTAGGGTCGTTGAACGTTTTTTTTCCATCGGCACCTCCTCACACAAAGCAGACACACTCTGTCGGCATGGGTGTCCCAGAATTTCTTAAGTTCGTCTCCCGGTCAGCCCCAGGAGCGCTATGTCGAGTACCGAAGGGCGCTCGGAGCGCGCCGCTTGTGTATGACTATGTACTCATCGACGCCACCAACACCGCACAGACAATTGGCCTCGATGCCATTGTTGAGTTTCTTCGTCAGCCCCACCTCGTGGTTCGAAAGGGAGTGATCTTCGCCCTGGACAGTCAAAGGGATCGCGGCGGGTCAGACCGGCATTACCGCCAGACCCACTTGAAGGTCGGCGATCTTGATGTGCAGGTGCAGCGGATTTGTACTGCCTTAGCTACACATTACCGGTCCATCGAGCGCGCGTGCAAAACGGAGCCGCTGAAGGTAGGGAGTGTTGAGTCTTTTAAGGCGCCATTTGTGGTGATGAGCGGACGCCATGTTACCGGAGAAGCTGATTACAAGATTCTGGATATTCACCGAGCGCTTACGAGCGCTGCCCTGGACAGAGATGAGACGCAGTTGCCCACGTTCCTCTTCGTGTCAGAAGACTCAGATATCCTTTGTGGTGCCCTGTGCGGCCCCGCTCCACACAATACGTCCATCGCTACAACGCTGCGTGACACCACTTTTGAGTTGTGCATTCTTCGCCTGATGCACGTAGTTGCCTACCTCGCGGTTTGCGTGGAGGCCTTGACGGCAGGTGCGGAGGAGGTCGACCACGCACATGTGGGGTCGATTTCTGGGCACCTCCCTGAAGTGGAGAACGATCTTGCCACTACCGTGGAGGTGCCAACCGCCGCTCTCTCCAGCCACGGCGCGCCCTCGCAGGACGATGACGATATCGTCCGTCGCCGTCGCCCAGATGGGCCACTCGTCGCCACTGGTGTGCGGGTGGAGCTTACCGACAGCAGCGATGATGAGGCGGAGATATGTCCTAATCCCAAGACACCGGATGCTCACCCAGTGGAGACGGAGGCTTCTGGGACTCCGGGGTGGCCTACAGATGGAAGAAGGCTGAACGGAGCGGACATTTTACCTGGGCCACTCCCACTGACTGCACACGATGCTGCTACTGGCGTTATGATCCAAAACAGCTGTGTAGACTTGGTGTTTCTCTTTCTCGTCGTCATGGGTAATGGTTCCAATGTGCTGCCACTTGCACGTGGCGTAACGAAGGTAGATATGGCCTCCTGCTGGCGTGCATACTGCACAAAAAAGTATACGAACGTGGTGGGCCAGGAACAGGAGATGGGAAGGACACTGATTGAGTGGGGCGCGCCAACTACGGGGGGCAGTGTAGGGGATGCCACCCTTGTTCTCAACTGCTCCTTCCTGCACAGCATTCTAAACCATGTGCACTACGCCGATTCGCAGTCCCGTCCACCGGTGGGAGACGAGAAGAACCGTGCCATCATGTATTTGTCATGCGCTGTCTACGCGATAATGCGCTATATCGTGGCGTGCAACACCGAATGCGGAGCAGCTCTGCGTGAGACATTCCTTGACTCGAGACCATTGTCAGAGGCTGAGGTGCTGGTGCCGAGTTTGGCAGCTGTTCTCTGGGTCCTCTCTCAGCAGCCGCGTCGCACATTTCATTACCCACTGCACGGCTTGGCTAGGAAGGAGCTTCTTGCCGCCTCCAGTAGCGGTGATGGCCGGTCTACATTGGGTGAGGAGGCATTGCCTGCATCTAACTCAGTGGGCTCTGGGGGGCCGATGCACTTCGATGTTGGCGAGACCCTCATCAGTCCTGCCACAAACTCCTCTTGGGCTGTGCGGGGGGTGGGGAATCGCACTGTTAATCTCCATATGCTCGCATGCGCGTCTTCGTCGTCCGCAGTGCATGCTGGCAGAAAATGTGGGTTCCCCAAGAGCGTGTCCACCTACTTAACGCACTATGCCAGCCGACACACCTTGGAATCGAAGGGCATGGCAAGCACACCGAAGAATACCTTTTCTGCGATGAGCGTGGCGTGGAAGCGAAGTCTTGCTCTCGCCGTGCCGCGTCTGAAGGCAGTAGCTCCATGCGCAGTCGGGATGACAGCCCTCATCGAACCCTCTGATGCAGGGACGAATGGCGGTAGTGCGGCGAAGGCTGCCCCCTCCACTATCCAATCGGTCGCAGACGGTCACCAAGCTACTGGATACGTCTACAGTTTCGAGCTACGCCGGATGGCCCCAGTGCTGGGAGTGGCCTCAGCCGGTGGGAATATCGGTGAGGGGGGAGTACTCGCGGGGGAGCACGGGGATGGTGGGGCACAAGCAGCCTTGATGTCAGTTCTTGGCATATCACTGGACTACGCAGTACCGCCACCGCCTCCTACGAACCTTGCCACCTTACCACGTGGTGCGTTGGAAGAAGAGGCGAGACTAGCACGGAAGCGCGCGAAACCTGAGCGCACGGCCCCGTCTAGCAGCCCCGCAGCGGGTCATTCTGGTGTGGAGAAGACAGGGTTTCGTCGTCCTGGCAAAAAGGAGCGCATGCGCCAGCGTCAGCAGAAGGGATGAACGACCCACCAGATGGCGCTGGGCCCATACTCGCATAACAGGAGGAGGGCATCTTATGATGTTCATGGCAGGCGACTTGTGAGGGACGACACAGCAGGGAATCATGCTGTGATAATACGGGTAATGGTATCAGGGTGTGATAAGGGTTTATGGAAGGCGGCTATCAGACGGCACCTACGCCGGGTAGGGTTAGGGTGTGCCCTCTATATTCCCCACCCTCTCTCGATGTGCATGAGAGTGGTAGACCGCAGCTCGGGCCCACTCACGGTGTAACATTCATTTTCACTCTGCTTGTTTTAACTGATCACACAGTGAGAACATGTTGTTTCCCCTCCCCCCCCGTTCCCTTGTGATTGGGCTCGGCTCAGCTGCAGAAGGAAATAGCACCGAGGGCATAACGAAGATTGGGGCAGTTGCTCTCTCACGTCCCTGCTGGTTCTTTCCTTACATCAACAGAAGGACGCAGGAGAGAGGGGCTGTGTGCTAGGCGTGTTACTGTCCACGCCCCCTCCACTCATTGCCGTTGTGGCGGAAGGTAGTTCTTGATTCCTCTTCGGGGGCCGATTAGGCCATTGTTCTGTACCCATCGTGGCCCTTCTACCTGCCGTAATGCTACGCAAGCTGAAGAAGATTGGGAAAGACATGGAGAAGGTGGGGCGCTCGGTGGCCCACGACGGAGAACGACTGGCGAAGAGGCTAGGCGCGCACCATGCTAGTACAAAGGAAGATGCAACAACATCACGTGCAGCTGAAACGGTTGCAGGCAGTCCCTCGAAAAGCGAAGGCGCCGAATCGCTACCGCCGCCTCACTTGAGTGGTCCTAACTTGTCACACAGTCTTCCATCTTCCAGGTCATCCACATTGGTGTTAGAAGAGTCCACTGCCCGAACGGAAGAAAGGGATGACTCAGGGAAGCCAGACCCTTTTGGCCGACAGACAACATCTAGCGTTCCCGCTACACCGAAGATCTTGGCCGTATCACTTCCAGAGCATCATTCCCCAAGCCCTCTCTCGCTTTCTGTGCTGTCAGATGTGCAGTTTTGCGATGAGGAGTACGCCACAGATGGTCTAGTTCAGGTGGAGGAGGTTCCCTTGCGCGGCGGTAATGACCTTTCTCCAGCCAGCTCACCCCACAGGGTGGCTTCAGATTCATCCATCAACTTTGAGCAGTCCCGTTCCGAGTGCATTGACGAGATTGCGCAACAGGTGGACGGGTCTAGTCCCAGCAAAAAGGCCTCATCGAGGAGCCAGTCCATTGGGTTTGAGCCGGACGACGCGGCTGTGGCTCCCGATTCAACTCCAGCTAGCCCTGCTACATTACCGCCACCACATTCCTCGGCACACCCTGCCCTCTCTAAAGGACTCCTCGAGACGAAGGTGTCACCACAGCATGCCCCTTGCGCCGCCCATCCGAAGCACAGCACCGGGATGGTGGTTCGAACCCCTCCTCCCGTACAGCCCCCAATGTCGCTCACAATTAGCGCTCCTGCCAGTCTGAGTGATTCGCGGCAGCCCAGTAACTCTACCAGGCCTGAGGATAAAGGCTCACCACCTGCAACACACCACCATACTGCTGCTGCCAGCGAAGAAGTTAGCTCACGCACTAGCGTAAGTGGTTCAATCGTAGATGTCGGTCAGGAACTGCGGCTCCCAGGTGAGGTCCAACCACAAGAACGACGAGATACTTCACTCCACGCAGATGGGTCGCGCAGGGGGAGTCGCACTCATTTCCCTGCGTTCAGCCGTGCCGGGCGCGCCGAGACGCCGCGTGCACGGCCGAGAGAGGGAGGGGGCCTGCCCGTCCGCAGCGCGAACCGCCGTCAGTCTTCGAGTGAACAGGCTGCCATGCAAGTGAAAAACATCCGGAACAAGCCCACTGATCTTGATATCCTTTCCATGGACTACAACAGCATTCTGGAGCAGTGTCGCAAGGATGCTCAGGCTCTCCTCCAGGGAAAAGGGTTTACTGTTTCTTCCAGGAAATTCTCAGAGGGGCTGCCTCGTCGCACAAGCTCCTGTCCCCGTCTACGCAGTGGTTTCCCTCACAAGGATCGTTCGTCACCAAAGGCTTCGGGGGCATCTCCTTATCTCACGGGGCGCGATAGTCTGATTGCCTCTCCTACTCATAGCGAAGAAGAATTGCACAATCGTAGACACAGCTCATCGTGCCGGCAGCGCTCTTTTAGGGCTTCATCCCCCGTCCATCACAGCAAGTCACCTTACTCGCACGAAGCACGTACGGAGGATCATTGGCATCGATGCCGTCCACCATTGTCTAATGCTTCCGATACCGAATATGATGAAGAGGCCCGAGGATATCGTGGATCACGCCGCTCTCGCACTGCCGAAGGGCACCGCTATCGAAACTATTCAGGTGAGGTCTCAACGCCAAGGGGCTATACACATCATTCGACCCAAGTACATGCATCTCCACGTCGTTCTAGTTCCCTGGTGCGTTACGAAGGAGAGGTCAGGAATGGCCATGGCAGGCGTGGTAGCCGATCCTCTGCTCACCATCAGGGTACTCCTGAGCTGAACAGTGAGTATGTATCACGACGTTCTTTAACGAGAGATGGAGAGACGAGTACACTTGCCTCCTCCCCGAACCGGAGCTTTATTACCAGTCCCCGTGCTCCGAAGCAGCTGCCAACTGAAGAAGATCTTCTGGAGGACGTAGATCGCAAGCTGGATGCTCTCCGGCAGCACATTCAGCTTGAGGATGACATTCTAGAGCAGCGCATGCTGCAGAGCCCGTGGGAGCGTCTGTACCACCTCAACAATCGTCGAGAACGTGATGAGCGTAGGTGGAGGCTCATTCAGTACAACACGCTCCAGGATGTGCGTGATAGGCTCGTCAGCGGGGCGTTTGACCGCGAAATGCGGGAGAAGGAGGAAAGGCAGCGGAGAGAGGAGACACTCTTGACCGATCCAGAAAGTGTGTTTCTTCGTCTGTACAAGAGCCCCACCGCAGTCCGAGGGGGTGACGGTGGTGCCGGTAGCCATCGTACATCCCCCCAGCGAAATTGGAAGCGGGGTACCACTTCGGTGATGGCCTCCAGCGGAGGAGACGTGGACACAACAGCAAAGAGTCGTGCGAGTAGTCGCTCTAGAGCTGAGCAGGACGCCATATTCTCTCGACTGTACGAGGATGGTGCTGCGATGATGCGTATTAAACAAGACCGCGTCGAACGTGCGCAGGCGGAGAAGGAGCGTGCAGAGGCTGAAGCTGTACTCATGTCACGACTCGCCGCACGCGTTACCAAGGACTACCGCGGGAAATTCCTCTCGACAGAAGAGGTGGACCGACGCGTCCAACGGCTGCACCGTGAGGTACAAGAGCAGCCTGAGGCATACAAGAAGTTTGTTGCGAGCCCCAAGATTAGTCCTCGTGAGGAGAAACATTTGGCCTGGAGGATGTGCAGGTCGGGCTACATTTCCGAAGAAGCCCTCGGCAAGCGCAAGGCACAGCAGGAGCTAAAAGAGTGCACCTTTGCACCAAAAGTCAATACATACCCGTCTCACGTTGGTCGGCCGACGCGGCACCACAGCCCAGCTCGCGGTGGGGACGATGCGGAGGGAGATACCGCTGCTCCCACAGGCTCGGCTCCGAGCCTTTCTCCGCAGAAGTCACGCTGCGCGCAGTTATACCACAAGGCAGTTCAGTCACAGGAGAACAAGGCAGTTCTGAAGCAGCAGCAGCAGCGCGAGGCGAGACTGCAAATTCTGAAGGGTCGGATGGCGTGTGATCACCACTTTCGCAGGCGTGTGGAGCTGGATCCGGGCCTCGCTGAGCGATACATGAAGTCGCTTGCTGTCTGACCAGACATATATACGCACGCACATGCCTCGCTGAATAGAGCACATTATGCACACCGCAGGGGTGCCTTTGTGATCCGTACTCACTGTGCATCGAGATAGATTAAATGGCTGTTTTGCTGGGCTACGTTGGATGCCAGTGGTGCTATACCTCATATCTGGTGCTCGGAAGGGAGGAATGAGAGCGCTGCTGCTGTGCTCATGAAGCCGGCTTTTGTCTCCGACTTGCTTTTGATGTGCTTCCTTCACAATAGCTAGACCTCTACCAGATGCCATGTCTTGCAACAATATCCTCACTTCTTCCTCAACGGGCGAAGGTGGAAAAAAAGAAAAAAAGGTGGGGTGGTTATCATAGTGCCGGGATGGACGCTAACGTGTTCTCTCCAGGGGTGCATGGGCCCCTGGCCCTTCTTCCGTCATGGTTGGTGCATAACAAATGAAACTTTGCTGCACTTTTCTCCTGTTACATCTCTTCCTTGTTCGACCCATCCATAGCTCAAAGGAGGGGATCGTGTGTTGGCCAAGGTGCTGCATACTCACACCAGCGTTCCATTGCTTTTGGGGCCAGCTCTCGAAGCAATAGGTAAAAGGGAAATCAGGTGAAGAGACGATGTCTGTCTCTGCAGCCTCCGCGCGTAGTCTCCGGCAGGACTCGACGCGTGCTTCCAAGACCACTTTTGCTATTTTCCGCATACTGCATGTTCTTTGTGAACGCGATCCGTATGCGTTGCCACTGAGCCTGCTAGGAACATTTGCCCAGCAGATGCAATTTCTGGGCCTCGCCTTGTCTCCTCAGCTAGATCTTATGTATCCAGTCACTACTGCGTTGTCATACTTTGTTTCCTTCTGGTCAGCCCCGCTGTTCGACCGTCACTATGGGCCCCTGTCCTTTAGCATATACATCATTCCTTTCTTCGTGCTCTTCGCCGCCACCCTGGGTGCCATGGGAGTGCTTGTCGTACCAATCTTTGCACAACATGTTTTGGAGTACAAGCCGTACGTATTCATGTTGCGCAGTGTGCTGGAGTCAGTCTCAGGGTGGCTTTTCCTGCCACTGATGCACCTGTTTCTCGGTGGTGTGATGTGCAAGGATGGCGTCGTCGCCAACTTCCCTTCTGAGAGCTGTCACAGCAAACTCCACATTGCCAGCATCGCCATTGGCAGTTTTGGCGCCGCGCTTGTAGGCGTAATAGGACTTTTTATGTGCTGGGTGTATGACCCCGATCCCACTTACGACCACTATCTTGCTCGTCCGCACGGATATATCACGATGGTCATGCTGATCGCCAAAACCCTCTTGTGTATCATGTTTCATGTGCTGGTGCCCATGGAACAGCAGGCTGCTTATTCCGCCATTGTATTTGCCGTCTGCGCCCTTGTGATGGCTTTCATCACGGTGACGCTGCCCTACTACAGTCAGACAACAAACAGCGTGTGGTGCTGCACCGCCACTGTAACGATGTTGGTCGCCTTGCTCCATATGTTGCACTATTTTGAAGTGGCTATACTGAACATGAATGTTCGTGTTATTGCGTCGTATTGGTTCTTGGCGCTTGCACCAGGGGTGGCTGTGGTTGGCTTCCGAGTGCCATGGACCCGCGTGAACAAGGACCTATTTGGCAAACTGAGTGTTCTGCACAACTACGGCGTCGTCCCAGAACACGTCGCCCACCTGCCATACCCACGCACCTACATCAGGAACGATTTCAGCCATGTTTCCCAGACACTGCAGATGGTAGAGCGAGACTTGACACAAGAGATGCTCATAGAGGATGACCCACTGAGGGCTACCTCTACTGATGCAGAGCTGCAGGGCTCGGAGGGCATGGCGGGGGCGGAGCAACCAACGGAAAGCGCTGCTCAAATCAGACGTCAGCGACGCCGATTGGAACTGCTCATACCTTTCCTACAGAGGGTGGCCTTCTCGTTCGACACAGAGGTGGCAACGCGATTTCTCCGGTATTATAAGAATGTGACCAGTGACAGGGTTACCTACTCCCCTGGGCAGATCGTCTTCGCACTGCGCCTGTACTTCAAATCGCTCACACACTTCCGGCAGTCCGGACATGTGACGGTGTCGCTGGCGTCCTTTTTATTTTATTACTGCAATCGTCTCAATACGGTCGTCGAAGTAATGCAGGAGATGAACACTCAGCATCATCGGCCACTAAGCCTAATGGATACCTTTAAAGGTTATCGGCTGGAGAGGGATGCAAGAGAGGCGCTTGGTTATCGGGACTCGACGCATCTCTTTTCCCTTCAACGCGCCCGTCTTTACCACCGCCAGGCGCTCTCGACGACGGTGGAGTTCTGGGACGCCCTCCTTCAGAAGGACGACCACTTTTCCGTTATCGTTTCCAGTAATCGCTTGGCCGAGCAGCGGGGCATTGCTCAGCAGGAGTACCGCTCGGCTGTCTCTGTGAATCGTGAGGACCGTACCACGCTTCGCTATATTGCTTCCTTTGTGGAGGACCTGCTGCACGAGAGAGAGATTGCCAAGGAGCTGCAGGCGGCCATTAATGAGCTAGAGATGCAGAAGAAGAATCGTGTTCTCCGTGGCGCCCAGCCCAAGCGCAGTAAACAGGGGAAGCTGTTCGATATTCATGAGACACTCAAAAGTATGGCGTCCGACAGTGAAGCCTCGCGCAACTCCGCCAGTAACAGCGAGCGCCTGACCTTCCTCGTCGTGCTTTACAGCTGTCTTTTAGCCTACCTGGGGGCCAGCGCCACTTCCTTTGCATTTGATACTATCCGAGCTCGAAAGGCGGTCAAGTATATGCACGCGGTAAACACCATTACCACGGCCAAGAACTACGCTTATCAAGTCTTGACGCACACGATGAAGTTGGCCATTTTTCATTACACGAATAACTGTAGCGATTCATCCTCATCGTGTCTCTTGGAGCCGGAGTACGTGCAGCTCATTGAAAATATCTCCTGGTACGAACGGGGCATGCGGGCGATGCAGAATATCATAGTACACGGCGAGTACATGCCAGATTTCGGTTCCGCCAGCTACATCTATATGACACAGGGCGAGCTTCCCCTTCACTTTTTCCCGGATGGGTCTCACTCGTACCGAGGAACCATGTGCTGCAAGGATGGAGAACAGACGCGCATATACGCCAAATTCTTAGCCATCGTAGAAAGCGTACCAACCCCTCAATCAGAAGTGTTTATGGCTCAACTCGCGAGCGGTCACATTACCAGCATGGTTATCAACATCGCCAAGTCCCTGGACTTCGATCATCAGCTGCAGTTTATCACGGATGGCGGCATGGATCAGTTATTTATCGGCATGGAAACCTTAAGCCAGACGTTCCTTATAGATGTCAACAGCTACACCAACAACGTGTTGATCATCTTTGTGGTCTGCGCTGTGATCATGGCCATAAGCAGCCTTGTCGGTACCGGCACGTTTTACATCGCCTTGGAGTGGATGGCAGGAAAGCATGTCCAACTCATGAGTCTTTTTCATTCCATTCCAGGTGTTTTCCTAGAACAGCAGCGGGACGCATATCGCAACCACCTGGCCGCATTCGAGGTGAACGAACGGACGCATGGCATTTCCAGTGGGTTTACAGACGATCAGTTTGCCCAAAACGAGGGCAGCGACGACGGTATATCAGGTAGTATGGGTGACGCTGCGGAAGCGGGCGGAGCGACAGATAATGCTTGGTCGAGGCATGATAAGGCCGATGCCGAGGAGGTGCGTGCGTTACTCGGGATGAAATCTGCTGCCAGTTGCTTCCGTAACCGTCACAGCGGCGAGGCACACAAAATGGTGCGCTTCCATGGCATCCCGCAGGAACAGGAAGACCGACCGCATGCATATCTGTCTGAGCCAAAGGTCGCCATGGAGGGCTTGGGTACTGCTATGGTCGCGGAACTTGAACAAAGTCTCCTTCAGATCAACGACGAGGTGCAGAAGGAACAGGAGGGAGCCAGCCAGATACAGGACGCGCGCGTTGAGCGTATGGTCAGTAATCGGTATCGTGCCTGGTGCTCGCGCATCTCAAAGCGCATGGCAGCCATGGAATCGTCCGTCAGCTTATTTGAGAAGCTGTATTCCGGGTTTCTGGTCCCATTTTGCTTTGCTCTTGCAAGCGCGATACTGGCGCTTCTCATACTGTACTTTGTCAGTGTCACCGGAGCAGTCACGGTGAAGTCATATTGTTCCAGCGAGTTAGAGGAGATGAATACTCTCATGTCCAGCTTCGAGCGCTTTGACATGCAGGTCTCAGTTTTCTGCAATTTTTTCTCCTTGGAGTCCTACTCCCAAATCACCACCTACGCCTTCCGACACGAGGGATACCTACAAATGGTGGAGAACCTTTCTCTGGAGCAAACACCATTGAACATGAAGGCCATACCCAATGAGACCCACGTTGGGTCTCTGATGCTCCGCCCTCTGCTGACGAATATCATCTACGTGACATTGGCCGCTCGGGCGGCCGCCGGCCTCGGTGAGCTCGAATTGACTGACACACCTGATGCTGCACTTATCCATTACGGCGATGAGTCAAGTGGCCTCGTGCTTGGCAAGTACTACCAGAACGCCGTGGATGAGCCGGATGAGTTTGTGATTTTACCATTGGACGAGCTGCCCGACGATCCACAAGAGTTCTTCCGTGAGGTTATCCCGCTCCATCGGCGCACTCGCTTCTTCGACGATCTAAAGATGATCAAATCTTCTATTGAAGAGAGCGTCTTTCAGATTGAGGAGCTCTCCTTCGCTGAGATGGATGCTATCTCCACCAAATCTACCATGCTGCTTATTATTGTGATCGCCCTTTGCGCTACCTCCGTTGTGATACACGTAGCAGCGGCGGGCTTGACCTACTTCCGCAAAGGATCTCTGCTGAAGTGTGCCCTGTTCCTGTTGTTTGCGGCGCTGATGGTAGTCCAGATGGGTATTGCCATTTATAACATCCAACTGGAGAAGCTGCATAGCACTCAGCTGGACCAAGCGCTGGAGGTCGCGACGTTGTTCGACGTGCACCGGTCAGAAGTTTTTGAACGCACTGCGTATGCTGAGCGTTGCATCCACTCACTCCCGAGCATTAAACTGGCTCGGTTTACCGATTTGATGGCCCGAGCGAACTCGTCTCCCCTGAGTGACGCAATTGGGCAGGTGGGATCGATAGCAGAGGATTTGATTACTTTCGCGGCGTCTGCCAATGCGGAGCGTTTGAACAAGGAGCTGTGGGACGTGCAGCAGATTGCGCTGTTTATCGCGTATGTGGGGAACATGAAGCTCATTAATCCAAATGCCACAGCGGAAGAGGTGTGGCCGCCAGAGTCCATATATATCCAAACGTACAACTACGCTGCCGAGGAACACCACGACCGCGACGATGCGCTGTTTGGTAAGGATCACCCTGAGTATCAGTATAGTACCCCGGAAGAGGACATGAAAAGGTCTGGAGAGGATTTGATTACGATGGCTCGCCTCACTCTCTTCGGAGAGCGCGGCTCGTATTACTTCTTCAGTGCCTATGACAATCTGGTGGAGTGCGAAGGGGACATTAGAAGGAATATCCTAGCGTTAGTGGAGAAGGCCAATGCCTCGTGGAAGCGTAACACCATCGTACTACTGGTATTTGCCGGGATTTCCGCGGCCTCCCTTTTGATGACAGCCATATGGCCGCTGCTGCGCTTCTTCATCGGTAATGTCAAGGGCAAGAACCAGCGACTCGTCAAGCTGGTGATGGCCCATAGTTACTCCACCGTTTTGAAGAAGCTGTACATCGCAGGTGCCGTACTCCTCCTCATCTGTTTCATTCAGATACTTCTGGGCACCTTTGTGTTGCGCATCGGCAGTGTGGCGTGCCAAGCAATCTACATGAGTAGCGTCCGTATCGCTGAAATGAACCATGCTCTCTCCAATGCGATCTACGGACTCCACACCGTGGGCGCTGGTGCCGCTACCCTGACAGTGACCGCCTTCTCCCGACTACAGAGTAGCATTAGTGCGTTAGAAGCGTCTCGCGAGTATCTGTACTTTGTTAGAGAAGCTGCTGATAGCAGGTTTGGCCACATCGCAACGCTAACGACCGAGCAGCAGGACCTTATGTTTGGTAAGGTTGATCTTCCTGGGTATCAGTCCTTTGATGAGGCGTACGTGGGCTGGATAGCGGACCTGAAATTACTACTAACAATTAAACTGAGCGTTGTACCCGATCCTAAAAGCACCAGGGGTTCCGTAAAGGAGTTGTACAAGATTAACCCGGCCGACGAGAAGAAGGTGATAAGTACGATAAACAGGGTCATCGCCTCTTCCTACCGGCTGAATGAAGCTTTGATAACGAGCAATAATATGTATGATGCGCACTTTGACCGGGCGCTGCGAAACTCCTTTATACCGAGTATCGTGTTGTTTGTGGTGGCAGCGATACTGGTGCTCATGATTGGCGCATACGTCATTCCACAGCTCATGCGGCAGCTGCCGAAAGAGGAACACAAGGCCCGTCTGTTACTGAAGGCGATTCCCGCCTGGGTTCCAGATGCTGTTCCCGCGATTGCCTTATTCATGGATGGAGGCGTCTTTGACACCAATGCGGACCAAGTTAAAAACCTGTTCACACTGTCGAAGAGTACGAACAATTTCCTTTCACAATGGCTCATGTCGGACCCTGATGAGGGAGGCCTGGAGCACTGCCGCATGCTAGAGGGTAGTGCAGGAGCCGTCATCCTAACGGATGGACACGGCAACATCGTCTACGCCAATGAGGTGACCCTACGGTTGTTTCATTACGACTCCCTGGATGGTAAGAATCTCAATATATTAATGGAGCCCAATGTGGGCGCGCTGCACGAAAGCATGATGCAGCATTATCTTCGACATCCAAAGCCCACTGGGCCATCGACCTTGGATACCATGGCTCGCACAAAGGAGGGTGAGAGCATCCATCTCATCATTGTCTTGGCGGAGGCACCTACACGCAGTGGCACTGTGTATTTTGTGGGTGAGATGTATCGCCATCCGGAAGGGAGCACGCAGGGCGGAAGCAAGGCTGGCCGGAAAAGGGCTACAATGGAGAGAAAGCAAGCCCTCAAGGTGGCAGAACCGCTGGACGCCAAAAAAAACAACTGAAAGGTGGTTCAGCGAAGACGCGCGAAAGGGGTGTAAAGGACGTCATTCGTTGACCTGTGACTTGGATATCGTCCCCTTCATGTGCCTTGGTGTTCACTCCCACCTGTACGGCTGTGTGTGTGCAACGGCAGACATGTATGCCTGTTCATCACTGTTCAGCTGATACTCTGATAGTGTGATACGTTAATGTATGCAACTAGTTGTTGTTGTCTTTCAGTGCCATTATACCTGAGCTTGATGTTGTTGTTGTTCGGCAGGCATACCCGTGGCTCCTTCATTGGCCACCTTGACTGACGTTGCTCCCAGAGGAGACGTGTGGTATCCAGTTCCTCTATGGCTGCACAACCAAGGAGGATAAGCAGTTTTTGTGTCGCCTCTCTCTTCCTCATTTCCACTGTGGCGTGCCGTGCTTTGGTGGATCCCAGGGCGGGAGTGTGGCAGGCGATCACGTGATAGGGAGCGGGGGGTGGGGGGAAGCCCGCGTATGCACATGCGTGTCTCAGCATGTGCGCTTGTGCAACTCATGGAGGGAGGGGGAGGGGAGATTCTTCTGTGTGAATGGCATATCTGTGTGTAGCACACTCCATTATTGGAGCAATAGTTTGGTTCTTTCATGTAAACAACACTCTTGAACTTTGTATTGTTCCCTTTTCCGCTGTTAACGTGGCGAGCGAATCCAGTTACTTTCTCACACCAACGGGCCGACATTTGACGACGGAAGGGAATACATGGTCGGCAGCCGGTGCACGCAAGGGTGGGCGTAGAGATGGAGAGGGTGGCTGATGACGATAGAAAATTATGTTTTATTCACGTGCCATATATACATGCACGTGTTCTTCTATAGGAGAGTAACGTACTCTCTTATCTGTTGGCTCGAGCATTACCGCAGGCGGTGTAGAAACACGATATATCGTACAACGCGGACAGCTCGTGCTGATGAAGCTTTGGTGCTGAGCCTACAGTGGCTTTACTAAAGGGGCACCGGGAGTAGAGGGCCTGGTGCAAACAAACGTAGTGAGTTACGACCTGTTTGCGGTCTTCCTCTGTGTACTGCGCCTCTGCCGCTTCTGACTAATGTCAACTGACTCACATTTTGATTTGTCTCCTCTTGTACCTCGCTCGTTGACGAGGAAGCTTTTGAGAAAAATAGCTTGTGGCAACTGTGACGGGCAAAGCATTTTCCGCTTGGACCCTTTATGCGGGCTGGGTCTCGCCAATGCGTCACGCGTCTTTCTGTGCTTACGCGACGTGTAAAGTATGAGGAGGGGACGAGGAGCAGGGGTGCTCTACAGTATCTGCGCTCAGGGCCGTGCTTGACGGCATGTGCTGCGATGTGCTCATGCCGTTTTTTTGCGTCTGGTGACACCACTGGGACGACATCAGAGTTTCTGTCAGCACAAACGAGCCAGGAACCTGCGAAAGGGCAAAATCCCATGCAGGTACTTTCTACTGTGTTTCAACGGCACCCTAGCGCACTGGGTCTTCACCGAGAGTTAACGATTCGTTTGGCGCAAGGCGACGCGGAGGCCGCCGCGGACCTCGCTGCCACTCTGGCAAGTGTGATTCGGCGACAGAAGGCTGCGATGGGCGCCGCTGTGTCTTCTGAAGCTCCAACAGACGACGGGATAGGGATGGTTACAGTGGAAGAAGCCGGACTGCCCGCCATTCACCCCAATGACCTGACCGCTGTCATGGAGAAGACCAAAGAGGCACTGCTCGACTCCTCCGACAATGATCCATCCTTGATTGATGGTGTGCGTGAGGCGCAGCGGGTGCCGACAAGTCAGTGTCTGGGTGCGGTAGACGAGTCATTATGGTGCTCCAGCAGGCATTTATGTGTGACGGTGCTTGAGGCGTCCTTTGAGACATTAATACCCCACGGAGAGGCTGATCACCCACTCACGGAGACAGGCTACCGTGCGGCAGCTGAGGAACATCAAGAACTGAGCCTTCTCGACGAGTATCTGGAGCGTGAGGGGGATCGCTGGAGGCAGCAAAAGTGTGCCATCGCGAAGTGCGTCTTGGACGTGGCTCAGGCGCTTGGCTTGACACCTGGTGACCTGCGCACCTTTGAGCGGTGCGCGGTCGGAGAATCGAATAGCACAGACCGCGATCGGTCACTTAATGTTCTGAAGCACTGCAACGTGATTGTGCGAGGCGAGATACCAGACATGGTGAGGACGGGCGCTACTGCTACAGTGGAAGTGGATAGATACATACAGGATGCCGCCGCGGAGGAACTGGCTGTTCTCAAGAAACGTATGGCAGATCAGGGTACGCCAATGTCGCGGCGTGACGAGGATATGGCCCTCTACGAACTTATTCTCGGAAAGAGTCGCATGCGGTACGTGGTTGGTCTTCACCGAGACGTGCAGGATGCACTCAACCACAGTCCTGCGGTGTTGCAGCATGTGAAGCGTGCCCAGCATGGGGTAGCACCTCCTGGTGAGATTTGTGGGGGCCCTCAGTGTAGTGGCTCTGCTTACTTCGTGAACGAGCTGGTACGTGTGCTTCATCGGACACCAGAGGAGGTGACCGAGACTAAGCTTCAGGACGGCTCTCGACTGACAGTGGTGGATGTGGAGACTGCGGAACTATTGGCAACGCCGGTGCTTCCCTTCACGTTCATGCTGAAGTGCTGTCTGTGGTTTGAATGGCCCTCGTCTTGAACAGCTGTATGAGGGCGTCTCCTCGCCAGATGCACAGAAAACCAAAACCCCGTACTGTTTACTATTTCTAGGGCAGGCAGCTCGATGTCGGTTGGGCATGACTCGAAGCTCCGCAGTTCACTCTCGCCATCTGCGCATGTCAAGTAACCCACAAACATGGTTGGCGTGAGCTCCCTCATGCGGGGCGGTGGCAAAAGAACGTCCCTGGTGCATCTTCTTTTTTCTTCTGTATGTTGTCCATTGGCTCGTGTTACACCCTTACACTTCCATTTTTGCCCTGGGTAAAGCTCGAACAGAGGTTTCGTCCACCCTCTTAGAGCAGCATTCCACTGAGCGCCACGAAGAATGGGTCCAGGGTTCTGTTTGATATCCCCACTCAGGAGCAAGCGAAGTCGCTGGGTAGAGGGGGTGTAGCACGTCTGC
>JAIZPF010000107.1:17903-40888 GCA_020509355.1 Blechomonas ayalai
GGGAGAGCTATCTTTGATCCACGCTCACCCCAGAGCACCGGTTAATAGTTTCGCTCTTTCTCTGGTAGCCGGCAGCCCCAGTCTATGAGGACCCGGAGTAGTGCTGGCGCTTGGCTTCCCCCGCGACGGGGTACTGGACCCTGGCACACCACGGTGGGGTGGCCAGCATCACCAGGGAGTGTGCGTGTGTATTGATTTTTGTTTGGGTGGGCGATGCATTTCCTCATCCCAACGGTGGCGTTGCGTAGCATGGTGTTGTTGTTTTTTGCATTTGTCACCGCATCTGCTCCGTAAGTCCGTTGCCCCTTCTTCGGGTCCCCTCTCTCCTGCAGCTTGACTTCCACCCGCCAACTTCACTGCCGGTTCATACACCACGGGTGTAGTCCATCTGCTAATGAATTATGTATTCTGGTTTTTCCTCTTCCCACCGTTTCCTTCTCTGCCTGTTTGTTACTGGGCAAAGGGCATACCATCGATCTAGCTGCGCAAGCATACACACACACGCCGTATTGACAGCCGTTGCGGCGTTATCAGCACACCTGATCGGTTCGTTTCCTTCTCGCTCAGAGCACTCCGCGATCTTTTTTCTTGAGGGACAGTCTCTTCGTATTCAACGGAGCCCCATTTGGTGCTGAAGCGCGAGGACGTCGATTCTCCCCTTAGAAACGATTATGTTGCCGAGAGGATGAATTCGGTGGCTGCATCAAAAAATGCAAAGCGGAGCACTCCGGGTGAGCGTCTACCAGGGGCCAGCAAGCGCGGCACGGATACTGGGTATTCGTTTAGGGGTGCGTCTAAGAGGGGCAAGGTAGACCAGCTGGTCCCGCCGTTACCATCTCAGAGGCGTCGTCGCAATTCAAATAGTGGTGCGGTGTCACCTGAAGGTGTTGACTCCGGGAAAGGGGCGCCCTTGCGGCACACTGGCGTCGGCTCGGTGCGTGTGACCAAGGCACTCCGAGGTGGGATCATTCCCGAATACAAGGGAAGCCTGCCAGTGGTTGGACACACTGCGGTGATGTACGGCAAAGACCTTTTTGTCTTTGGTGGAGTCAACGCATCGGGCCATTATAGCGCACAGATTCACTGTCACGAGAAGCGAAGCTTACAGTGGGTGGGTGTGCATGGCGTCGGTGTGCTGCCGACCGGTCGTGCCAACCACTCTGCTATTATGTATAACAATAAAATGCTTATTTACGGTGGCAACCGCAAGCAGGAGGTATTCAGCGATCTTTTTAGCTTCGACATGAACTCACAACGATGGGATAAGTTAGGATATGCTAAAGCCCAGGGCCCCGGGCCTGTCTTCCTGCACAGCGCCGTGTATGTGCCCCCCTTGCAGTCCATGCTTATCCTCGGTGGGTTCCACCAGCGCGAGCACAACACCCATGTGGGTCATTTTTTCGATATTCGCAATCGCGTGTGGACCGGTCTACTCGGTCCGAGCAGTGTCAACCCCCAGCATGTGCAACTTGTCGCCGCCACCTATCACGCCCCGACCGCCTCTGTGGTGGTAATCGGCCTGAAGGAGTCTAACTTGATGAAGCAGTCAGAGATGCCCCCTCCATCGGTATACCTGTTAAACATACACAGTCTTGTATGGACAAAGATAAAGACACCCAGTTCTCCAGAGAGTCCAGTTCCGTTTTATATGGACGCGGTGTGGATCGTTTTTCTGCGAGATCTTGTTGCCATGGGTGGCTATCATGACGACGTGTACCATGAGTGGCACTTCCCTGTGGCATTAAGCTCCCTCAGACACGCCATCATGCAGGGTCGGATATCGATGGTACTCAGCGACGTTGGGCCTGTCGCTCAGCAGAAACGGCCCCCCCAGTATGGCTTTTTCAAGCTTCACCTTACGGAAATGACCTGGTCCCTTGTGCCTGTTCACTTTCCCAAGAAGGTCTTTAGGGAGATGAACCAACAAAACGGTCGGAGTACGACTCGTTCGCTGCCCCACGACATACGGGGCTCTGTTGTCCCTGTGCCGATGCAATACATAGGCTCCGCCGATGTACAGCCTTCTTCTGTTCTATCAAGGACAGAATCTGCAGCAGCTAGTCGTCTCAGTGGTTTACTGCAACCTGTCAGTACGTTTCTCACTGATGACGTGGAACCTCTTCATTCGTCATCCTCCACCCGTCATCACCTGACTCAGAGCAATCAAGGCGCCAATAGAGACGTGGGACGGGAGACGTTGCTCTTCTCTGCGCATGACGCTCCACCGTTCCAGCGCAAGTACGCATTTGCCGCCTATCGTGAGCCGTGTAAGGCCAATCAAAAAAGGAAGCCCGTGCAGTACATTATTATGCATGGAGGACTTGACCCTGGAAAGGACTACACAATGCTCATGTTCACTTTGGTGACTACTCGTTCCGATACTATTTCCAACGCACACATCAAGGACGGCGACGTAGAGCAGTCGGTGATCTCCACCGCCTCCACAGAGGATGACTTGATTGTCTCTCTTCCATGTGGGAGCACACAGGGCTTTGCTGATGCCTATCAGGCGTTTGATCCAACGGATGATGTGGTTACCACCGATGGCTTGTACTTCGCCAATGATGGTATTGGTTCGTGTGGGGATTCTCTCCTGGCCGATGATGGACGAGAGCCACGGAAGGAAGAGGCGCCACAGCTCCTACCCATGCTTCCAGCTTACTGCACAGATGAAAACAGGCACCGTTTTGCGATTCTCTTTCACCCCAACAGCGCCATGGATAATGAGCGCCTGCTGCCCAGTCCAATGACGCCAGTAGCGGTCTTCAGAGATGAGGAGAGCATCCATGAATGGGCAGCACATTTCTATAAGGACACGCGCCGATGGTTGTCGGAGAAACTGAAGCACAGTGTTCAGGAAGACAAGCAACTCCGGCGCCAAAAGCGCGTGTCAGTGAACCAAGGGGGAGTAGCAGCCGCCGGGAATGGGTCGTGCGTCAGCAGCGAAAGCAGCTCTGCGGCTGACAGTCCCAAGGTATCCGCTGGAGCTGGTGACCGCCTGCTGAGCGACGGGGCAGCACGCAGAACGACGGTGAATCTGATCTCACCATCGGACGTCCCCACGGCACATGACCGTCGCAAATCCACCACCGCCGTAGCCAAGCGTGCCCAGCGCGACTTTTTTAGCGAGAAGGGTCTCGATCTGTTCCCTTACGACTCTTTCCAGCCGTTCCTCACCCCCGAGGAGGGGCACGATCAGGAGGGCGAGCCCTTGGTGGACTACCAGGCTAACACTCTGGAGCTGATGCCTGGTGTTGAGCGGCTCCGAATGAATGTCTCACGGCGGCGTGGGCCGCAGCGTCTGCCATCATTCGTCTTTCAGAGCAACGCGGCGGGTAGGGAACAGACCAGCGACCTCGGTACCGTGGTCGCCGCAACACTTTTGCGGAACGTGCTCGCAGGGGTGGGTCCTGGCGACCATTCACAGGAGGCAAAGTCGAAGCGGGCGTTGGCGCGTTGGCGCTATTTGCGGACTATGGTGTGCTCCGGTGAGGCGACCTTCATTTTATACCGCATCAGTCAAGAGGAGGCAAAGATGAAGGGTATGCCTGTGACAAGCGTCCCTGGCTTGGTCCTCGCCCCGGAGCTGCATCTGATTGGGGCGGCACGGGCCGTAAAGGTACCCACCCGCCCCGTCCCCTACACCCTACCCTCCCTGCCAGGACAGGGCGCTCGATTCGCGGAAGTGACTGACATGGGAATGGTGATGTATCACAACCTGAGACACGTCAAGTGACGCCTCCTGCTGGCCCTGCCGTCAGCTTCTCTGTTGTTCTTTTTGTCCTCCGTTGGTGGGGTACAGAGATGAGATGGACATGTAACATACCCATTGGATGCCCAGGGAGATACGGTGATCACCCCTTTGATTGATTTTGCGGTACGGTGGCGCGGACAGTTGTGTCTGCCTTTCTCCACGTTGGGGTAGAAAGTGGTTTCATCCGTGCCTTTTCCCTCCTGTCCCGCACGTGTGTGCGTCGCAGTGAAGGCTCGCAAGTCCTCGTTGGCCAACGTGGCATTTCACCAACGACTGAACGTCCCCCCTTCACCTAACCTGACGTACTGTGCTTGTATTTACGTCCTCCGCTACTTTCACGGGCCTATTTCACCTCATACACCCGTTAAGACGTGTTTGTCAGCAGGAACTTTGCGATCTAAATTCCGTGAGCGGAACAGTTGATCAAGTATAGTTTTATAAGGTGGTGTGTTCCTTGCCTTTCTCGTACATCGTGCAGCTGCTATGAATCGTGATGTGCTCCTCTCGACGCCACAGCGACATGTGCGTCATTCACCTGCTAGCCCCCCAGCCCCAGCCCCGGTGGCTCGGTTGTCGTCTACTTGGGTGAGGCAGTCCGTAAGCGAGAGGGGCCCATCACACAGCACCGTTTCCCCTCCCATCGCGGAGCATGTTGGCCAGCACGCGGCGCTTGCCTACACACCGCAGTATGGCCAAGCGACACCCTCAGACAATTCTTTAGGGAGCGCTGGCGATACTACTATACGGAGTGTAAGAGACGCGGGATCCGGCAGCGCTCGAGCAGCAGATCGCCGGCGGATTACAGGATTCGCAGGCGATGTGGGAGCCCACAACGGAACAGGCACCACCGCACCCACTCTCAGCATGGGGCTGCCTCTCAGCTGTGGACATCGAGTACCCATCTTATCTGGCATAGCGAGCCACTCCCGTCAGGCTGGCGATACTCACGCTAGTCTGTCTCTTTGTTCTCACGCTTCGCGCACATACGCTCGTCTAGATGAACGGGGACTGCAGGTGCCTCCCAGTGGCAGTTGGCCCACTGCCGTGTCCAGTCGGTGGAGGGCGACGAACTACGTGAAGGCACCGCGTCGGCCCTCTCGCGTTCTTCACCACCCCGTCATGGAGCTTGTGGAATCGGTTTCTTCTGGCGAGCCTGACACTACATGTGACAGTCGCCCAACTCCACTGCTCGCTCTGGAGGAGTTGCAACCGCTTTCTCAAGTGAATATAACCGACCATCGAGTTGCAGGCATAGACAGCCTGCCAGAGAACGCCCTCACCGCAGCACGCCCTCCACCCTCCTCGCTTACAGTGGCATCTACCTCTCCCAATCGGTATTCCATCGCTTCGGGCGCTATGTCAGTCGATTATGCTTCCCACAGGCATCAGGACTTGGGTGAGCACCATGATGCTCCCATCCTACACCCCGGTGCGCATGTGTCTCCGGTGACCTCCAGCAGTACCGAGGGAGGGAACGGGAGTACTTGCCGAAGTCTTCCCGGTCGTGCCCTTTCCTCTCATGCAGGGGCACAGTGGTCTCAGCGATCTGACTGGCGTGAGTCTCTCTTCTCCACACCTCACCACTGTCTGCACCGTTGTCAGTCACAAGGAAGCCGCTCAATAACCTCACTGCAGGTGGGGCGTGTGGTCTCTGATGGGAGGGCCACTGGGTCTGTCCAGAGCACCTGTCGTGGTTTGCATCCCGTGGTAAACCCCAGCGGGGAGTCACCCTCTCACCGCCTCCCCTCACATGGCTGGAGCAGCGGCCAGGCAGCCAAAAACACACTTGACCAGCTCTTGCTTACCCCGCGGGCCGAGCCATCCAACCGCTACCATCTTCTGGATGACGATATTAGCACCATTACGCACCCCACGGCGGATGCCACCGACATGGAGATAATGGCCATGCTTAGCAAGGCTAGCTTGGAGGCACTGCATCTAAAGGTGGAGGCGCGCGCTCGGCGTGCAAGTAGGGCCCGTACTGTGTAAGGTTACGTGAGGCCCTCGTAGCATATACAGAGCTGCGTCATGATACCCTTCCCCCCTCCCCCCCGATGGTACTCACGAAATTGGCGGATGGCAGCTGCTTTCCTATAATGGGCGTCTGAGTGGGTACGTCTCAGGTGGGCAGCTGGGCCGCCTTACGAATAGAGGGTGAGGCAGGGTCGATGGATGCGAGGTACGGGGTGTACCTTTCCCTTTTTAACCCCCCCCCCCTTCTGGTGTGGTTTGGTGGTGCGCATGTTATTTCTACCTTCTAGTCCATGTTATTGTTTTCATGTTGTGTGGGGCATGGAGAGAGATGCCCAGGCGTACCATTCGTATAGACGGTTGAAAAAGCTTAAATACCTTTACCCTCTCCTGTGCAAAGTAGGCGGATGGGCAGAAGCGCTAGCTGCTTTGCTATGCTAGTGGCTTGTCTATTTCCTCACTCTCCCCTGTGTTGACTCGTGCGAAGACCCTGCTTGTTGTTCGTGCCGATTGATCTAGCGCTGAGGGATACCTAGATCAGGTGCGCCACTCGTTCGCCTACACTCTCTGGCGGGCCGGGGCCGAGGAATAAATTAGGCCAGTGCAGCGGAAGGGCCTGGTGCGGAAAGCCAGTCAATTGCTGCTGACTCAGTGTGCCCCGTCAGACGGAATGTCCATCGCTGCGGATGGCGTGGACCAGCTCAAGTCTACCAAGAACTACGTCCGACAGCACAAACTGAATGAGTTGTTTGCCCATTTTCTCCAACTGCTGTTGTACTATCAACCGGAGGATCCGCGTGCATTTTTGCTCGGCGAGGTGAAGAATATTCGCGAGAAAAAGCTCTCATCCTCTCTCTTCTCGGAGAAGGATCTGGAAACGATGTTTGATCTTATTGATGTCACAAAGCAAAAGTGGATTACGGTGCAGCAGCTACGCAACACCTCCCGTAACTTGGCCAACGCAGCGGGAGCAGGGGATGACGGTGGCGTTTCCACAGCGCTGGCAGAGGCTTTGGATAACGCGGCGGATGAAGAGGGTCACGTGGGTCTGGAGAAGTTCAAAGAAGTCCTGAGCCTACAGCTTCTCACAAAGAACATGTGGTCTTCCTAGAGTCTTGTACGAGGAACGGAGTGACGGTGCTGCCATTCTTTTCGGCACTGCGATGTACAGAGTGGCTGATTTCTGGAGATGAAGCGCTGGGGTAGTCGGTGGTGAGATGTTGTTGTTTTTCTACCCTTCGGGACAAGTGATTTATTCCCTTCACGTATCTCCAGAGAGACCCCATAGTGCTCCCGTGTGCTGTCCGGGGAATGCGATGAACCTGTACGGCTCCACTCTGATGCCTACGAGGCTACTGTATCCTGTAGCGCACCGTATGCAGTGCTGCTTGGATGATTGACTTCCTGCACCTCGTCCTTCCCTTATATCACTCGCTTTCTTCACAGATCTGCATTGTGTGTCAGGGGCTAACAGCAGACAATCACGTGCCAGACATTACATTTTATTCCCTCTGTATGAGTACCGCTCTGGGTATCGGTACGTGCACAGGAGTTGCTTCATCTTAAACTGCACATAGCTTTTCCTCCTACACGCCTGCGAAGAGGACGTGAGCGGGGTGGAACTCTTGGAAGGCTGCCCTAGCGAGTCTCTCAGTATTTTGCTCTTCACCACGCACACACAAAGAGTTGTAGTAAGGAAGCTGGGTATTAGGTGCATTCCATAAATAGTCTAACACCGCGTTGCCATCGGAGCGCGCCTTACACGCACCACGCACGTGTTCCTTCTTTTTCTCTCTCTCTATCGCTGGCACGTCCATCAAGGGTGCTTACTGCTGATAGTGGCTACGGTTGTTCGTCCGAGTCCTTGCGGCCTCGTCTACGGTCATTATGCTTGAGAAGCAACTGTCTTCCCTGCTTGCAGCCTATCTTAGCCAGTTTATTCGCGATCTTAATGAGGAGCAGCTGCGTATATCCTTGTGGTCTGGTGACCTCGTACTACGTGATGTACATCTGCAGCCGGATATTTTAGATCACCTCGCACTGTTGTTGCTCCCCAGAGCGTCGGAGACGACAAACTCTTTCAAAGAGCAAGGCTGTACGATGGGTGCACAGACAGCGTCTACAGCGGCCACGGATACTCAAACACTTTTACTACCCTTTACCGTTGTTAAGGGTGTCATACGAGAGCTTATTGTAAGTGTACCCTGGGCAGCACTGCATCACGAGCCTGTAAGTGTGGAGGTGCGGGGGGTCGATATCGTGTTGGGCCCCTTGCGCGCTCGTCCGTATGACAGGGCGGAGGAAAATGCGCGCGAGGAGGCGATCAAACATCGCTGTCTCGCTGAGTACGAACGAGCACGGGATGCCGGCCATGTATCCCTGGGGGAACACCCTTCTGCAGGGCATTCCGCGCCGGCACCCCTCATTTCCGGAAAGGGTGAAGATAAGAAATCATCCACCCCTGCCTCTCCTGTCCTCTCATATACAGAGCGTCTAGTACAGACGGTCACACGCAACGTACATGTCGTGCTTCGAAATATCAGGGTGCAGTACCTCTTTGACTATGACGGCCTGCATCCCTCTCTGGCATCAGCGCTGACGGTGATGATGGATGTGGTCTACGTCACGACCACGGATGAATCGTTTGAGGACCGCTTTGTAGTTGACTTGAAGGTACCACTATGTAAATGCGTATCGGTGGAAGGGCTGCGGGTGAAAGTGCAAACGTCGCGGGAAACGGGCCCCTCATGCGGTCCTGCGCTGTCGGACAACGCAGCCCCAGCAACTTCACCAAGAGAAGAATGTAGCGGTACTCTTGACAAGGAGGGTCTATCCCATACGTGGAAGTATACACAGGTGCTACTGGAAGTACCCGAATTTTCCGTTCATATTAAATCTGTGATGCATGCATCCATGGACAACGTCTCCTCAGGCGAGTGTACAGGTATACCCACCGGCACGGGCATGGATATCACTGTGTACTTCATGGATACTCTGCGGTCTAACCTATCCTTCGGGGCTATACAAGCACTTCGGTCATTACGCCGCTCACTGCTGGATGGCCTCAAGGGCACCCGTTACCGCCAGTTTCTTCATCTGTTGGTCCCCCCGACTGGAGTCCCGTCACCACGCTCCCCAGCCTCCCATGCCCAAAGGAGGTGGTGGTTTGCCACTGCTTGTATTCTGGCGGATATGACAGGTGTGAAGAGAGGTGGTCATGTTGGAAAGCAGGGGAGTCGGCTTGAGTCAATGGTGGCCTTTGCGAGGTTGCGTCGCAGCTATTGTACCCTGTGGAAGCGATTTCAAGGAGTTCCATGGCTTCCTTCACTGAAGCTCGATGAGCACAGCGAGCTTCTGCGACTTGAGAAGTTGCTGAGCCTGGAGCAATTGCTCTTCTTGCGGTGCTTTGCCTATGCGGAACTAAGCTGCGAGAAGGGCATGACCGACGAGCAGCAGCACTGGATTTCACTGGCTCGTGGCCATACTAAACCCCAGAGTGAGAAGACCTTCCACACCACAAGGGCGGGGGCCGACAGTGGCATTTGGAGGTGGCTGAGCTGGCCTGGCGGGCGCGACGTGCAAGCGGGGATTGCACGAGACTCTTCCTCCCCGACCACAAGGGTGGCGGCACCCCCGCGCCCTCACCTTGCTGACGTTCTGGAGGAAGAGTGGACGGTGGCCCAGGGGTACGTACAGGTAGGCATCACCGACAAGCTCCGCAGTGACACGCGTGGTCGTATGACGGCTCCCCTTCCGTCATCTGCACCGTACGTTGCGCAAACGTCTTCGCTTGTTATCTGCCGCGTTCGCTGCCCGTCATTCTTCTTTGCGTTTCATCCTTGTTATTGGAGCGGGGTGTGTCATGCGGACATCGGCGACTCCCCCACGCAGGACTCCTTTTTTCACCACATTGAGCAACATTTGGTGGTCGAGCTCCGTGATCTGGAAATGTTTCATCGTGGAGGCCACACGCCACGTGGCAACGGCACTTCTTGTTCCTTGAATGTGGGCTCTGCCAGGGCGTACTTTGCTGGAGCATTTAACACACCCTTGCTGCTCTCTGTCCCACCAGATCTGGCTGGTGGCGGGGATAAAGCTACTTTAGCCACCTCCAGCAAATGGTTAACGGTGAGCGAGAACGAAACCCATACGCACCGTTACATGGATGTCGGTCCTACCATACTGCTGCTCCGACCGCTGCATGAGCTAAAGTGGTGGGCGACGGAGATTGCAGGCTTTTTGCGGCTCGTCGCTCCTGCAGACAGTTTCTCTGAGGATGGCCGCGTTAAGTGGGGTAGTGAAGGCTCTCCCGCCGGTCAGGCTGCGCTCCCACCTCTTGTAGGCATCACAGTACACGAGTTGGATGTCGTGTTACCGCTCACAAGCCGCGATCTGACGTTCGAGGAAATGTTAGTGGCTGCACGGCCTTCTCAGGTTCCTCTTTCCGTTTGTCATCCAATGGGTCTTGGTTCACCTGGCTCTATCCATAGTGGGGCATCTGGTCCGTCGTCAGAAGTGGGAGGAGCTGGGGAAATAGCTCCGGAGATGCCTGCCATCAACGTATCGCCAAGTGGCCACCATTTGCGTAGTGAGGCGTGCCTTGTACTGTGCGTGCCCGCTGTGCGCTTTGGTTCTATGCAAGGCCACCAGAAACACCTCAAGGCTCCTCATGAGGAGTACTACCTACGGATAGGGAGCGATCATCAAGCTATGCGTCTGTACTGCCAGCATGGGAACGGTCATCTCGAGGCGGATCAGTTCCGATTGCAGCAGCAAGGCTCTAAACAGGAGCTGCTTTCCCTCTCAGTCGTGGAGGTAGTGCTATCCGCAGAAGAGGTTCGTGTGGCTGTGGATGGTGGTGTCGTGGTGACGGTGCTGCCCACAGTCCTTTCCCTAGTCAATGACGAATTACTCAAACCCTTTGCTTTACACTGTCCTCCGACAGGGCGGCAGGAAGCGATGCATGCCTTCACGCAGACGTGGTCGTCTGACTGGCGGTTTACCTCGGCAGGCACGCTCTGTGGGGGGGATGGCACCTTGGTTGTCTTTGATGAAAACGAGGGTCGCCACTACGCCAGCTTGCTACATCAGTGGCATGTGATGGCGCAGGAGGCCAACAGTGTTAGGACGCCCCCTCTCAAGGTCCCAGTGGACGGTGAGAGAAACTCCGCCAGGGTGAACTGGCGATTGTCCGCCCAATTCGGTCTGGTTCTTATACATATCTGCGACACAGCCAACGAAGAGATAGCCATCATTGAGCTCGTGATCCCAAAGGGCGATCTGGATGACGTTCGCTCCAGTAACGCACCCGCGACTGCCCCCCTGTATGCGCTTCAGCTCACCTGCTGCTTACCTGCCATGTCCTACTGTTTGGACTTGCCGGAGGTGTATGTCCATTCTGCCGGGGGCCAGACTCTTGCCACCGTTGAGGACATTCACATGGCATGGGATCCCACGCTGGGTACCAAGTGCCGTGTGCAATCCGCCTCCCTGCTGTGCCGCTTGCAGGCATCCTACGTGATGGATGTCGTAGTGGGTGTCATGGGGATTTTCAGCTGTTCCCCATCCCCGCTAGATTTCCCATCTCTGATGAATTACCCTCCCACCGTGCACGAGCAGCTTCCATTTTCGACAGAGGTGGCCGTGATGGACGTGCAACTGCCCCTTAGCTCCGACCGCAAGGCACCATTTCGTGCCATCTCCTTGACCTTAGAAGGACTGCGGATGGAACGATCCAGTACATCCGAAGGGGCACAGACCAGACTCGATGGGAAACTGGAGAAGGCTCTCCGTGTGGAAGAGGACGACTGCGGAGAGGAAGTGCAGTATGCCGTGCTCGGCCGCTCCTTGGGCGTAATGGGCAAGCGGAATGACATTCGTGTTCTGATAACGTACACATCGCCACGTACGGATGATGCGCCATCGTACTGTACACTGGTATTGGAAGGAGGCAGTTGTTGTGTGTACATTCCATTCATGTATCATGTGATGGAGTCTATGTCTGATCCACTGTACACGAAACTTCTGGGGCTCACCTTATCACCACTGTACACCTACGGTTTTTCACGGCGTTGGGGAAGCCAACCCGCTACAACTTCGGCAACCTCAGCTTCCGAGACGCCAACCGCACCATCCCTGCTGCTGCGGGCAGGGCTGCATGATATGGACATATTGATGGCTACGGACGCAGATATGCCAGTAGATGTTGGGGATGATAGCACCTATTTCTTTTTACACGTCGAACAGGTTGAGCTGGCTGACGAGTGGATTAGTGGTGAATTACCTGATCAGTCAGCGACATCCATGTGGCTGCGGCGGTCCGTCACGGTACAGCACGTTTACTATTTGCCCTCTAGCGCTGCTGCACCCGCAGAGATGGTGTCACAAGTGAATGCGCATATCGACTACGGCATTGTACTGACGCCACGAGGCGAGCTCTCCGAATATCGCTACGAGATTGGTGCTCACCACGATGCAACCACCGTGTTAACGTGCCACCCTTCGGGCAGAAGCAACTCCCCCCCTGAAAGCGAGCAGAAGAGGTCATCGACCGTGAATATCATTCTGTCACCCGAACGGCTCGCCGCACTGCTTGAGGCGTGCATGTTAAACGTCATGGCACCTACAATGTTGTCAAGCGCTGCAGCTGACCAGACCGTTGCATCCGGCATGGATGTTTCCCCGCCACCAGCGAAGGTGATCGCCATTAACATTGCGAACGTTTGCGTCACCTTGGTTGATGAGAAGAAACGCGTCTTCGGTGTACGTGCGTTGAGAGGCGTGCAGTACTATGCAGCCACCGGCGGGCAGTGGTTTCGTGCTCCAGTTTGGAACTTGCAACTGCGCGAACTGGTAGTGGAAGAGACAACCCCCCATCGTCTGGCCATTGATCCCCAGGTGCCCCGTCACAGACAGCGCGCCAGCAATATCACGCCTCCGGCCCCGCCCCGGCGTATGCTGGAGGTGTCTCGCGTGGTAATCAATCAGGTAGTAACGATGGATACTGCTGTGAGCCCCCCGGTGTCCACCTGTACGGCCATCAAGGGTAGCATAGAGCAGACCAACTGCTACTTAATGGTACAGCCATGGATGGCGCTGCAGAACCTGATATTGGGGCCGCACATGCAGAGGTGCTTTCCGCCCTCCAGCGACGCTGTAATGTCTCCCGCCAACTCTTGCGAGTCGCCACTGGATGAGGTGGTCTGGTCTACCCCGCAGCCTCTGCTCCCCTCACCGTCCTCTGAGTTTCTGCTTTGTGAGCTTCAGCTGACCCTTCAGGACTCTGAACTGATCTTTGTAGAGCCGTGGGGGGAGCGTCTAGGCGCCCTACGTGCGCCACGTCTCTCACTGCATCTTTTGCATGGAAGGAAGGGTTGGTCTCATTATCGGATTACGGCACCTGCTCCACTGGTAGTGGTAGCTGAACGCTCACTTTTGGTGAATGCTCGTCTAGCAGGAGATATGCGTGAGGTGGCGCTTCTCACATGGCGGGAGAAGGCCCACGCCTCCTCCAGCTACGTGGATATAACCTTCACGACCGGCAACCCCGATGCGGTGCCACTGTTAGATGCGAATGAGGTGCACCACAAACGTCCCACCATAACAGTGCTGAGCAAGATAGATGCTGTAGTTGAGCACCTCAACCTACATCTGCACACTTCCCCCATGTACCGAATACTTCTGTACCTCCAAGGTGAGGCGCAGGCGTTGGCAGAAATCCAGCAAAGTTGTAGGGGCAGGAGTGCTGGAACCAGTACTACTTCACCGACGCATGTCTCCCCGCTGGTGCGTCTTCAAGTGGAAGGCATTTCAATCACCCTGCCTTCAACTTCGGGCGAGCGCCTTGTACAGTCCACACTCGCTCACCCTTCAGCCTTTTCTTCGGTTGCATGGGTGGTGATGGACACCATCACGTTGAACACCTCACTGCGGTGCGTGCCCATCGACTCAGCCAGCACAAACGATCCGGCATCCTACTCTGTGTGGTGCCAGCTTCTGAAGGTAACGGTAGCAGGCATGCGGTTCTGCTTCGACTCGTTGTATCCAATCGAAATTCCACCATACGAGCTCTACGTTCGCTTGCCGATCGCTGACTGTACCTTTTCAGAGACCCGACAGAGTACCCTCTTCATGACCGGCGAGGCAGTAATGTGCACCTCGGAGTACCGGTTTGTCTCGCCTGCGCAGCTTCCACCTGGTGCTGCGTATGATCAGACGGTAATGATTGCTTCATCGAATCCAGGTATGGTGTCGGTTTCACTGGATCACGTGTACCGCGTTATAGATGCTCTGGCTGTGCTACATGCACCGCGGGAAATCATCCCGTACTATGAGCAAAGCTCAGCTCCGATGGAGGGAGCAGCAACTCCACGTGACCCAGCTAAGCCCGATTACCGAGTGCGTACATACATCAAAGCAGAACTGGTGCGCCTCTCCATTCGCTTGACAGAGGCGGGTGGGCTCTCCGATTGCACCCCCACAGCCGATTCGAATGTGACGCCTCATCAGCAGCAGTCACAGGTGGCGTGTATCCCCTCCCTAGTGGAAGTTCAGCTGTTAGATGGCATTATCATCACATTGGAGCAGCGGCCCTGTGCACTGACAGATGAAAGGAGGGAGTCCGTCACCCATGTGCGCGTGGCTACTCTCGGGTCATTACAGTTGGTTGACGATACAGGGGCAGTCGTCCTCTACTACCGTGGTGCAGCCCCTGATGGGCGAGACACCCAAAGCAGCACCGCCCGCATACCTCTCTCACCCCCAACGTGCATGTCCGTGGACATCGATGTGACGAAGGATGAACTGGTAGTACGCGCAGAGATCGATGGCGTGGTGCTGTGCATCCAGCCTCGGTCTGTCGACTATGCTCTGCGCATGCACAGCGTTCTCGAGAACATGCTGCTAGAGGTCCCTGCTGGACGAGCGTATGGAGGGTACGGCATGCCCGATTCGTGTGGTGGGAAGGACATTCCGGGCAGCCAGTTGTCTCACCGAAGAACGGTTTTCACTGCCGTAGTGCATCGCTTGGGTTTTAACATGGAGGAGACTGCACTGCTCGAAGTATACGGTATTGACGTGGAGTTAGCACAGGGGGTTCTGTTAGGTGGAAGGTCTTTGGAGGCTCCGGTGAAAGGGAGGGAGCCCGACGCAGCAAGTACTCTGAAGCCACAGCCATACACCTTCCGCATAGGTGAGATAGTCCTGAAGAAGCACGAGGAGGGCCAAATTTGTGTGGCAGTGCGACGAATCGAGATCATTCTTGATGTCGGCCAAGTGAAGGTGCATGCCCACGAGTGTGTCATCAATGCCTATGACACACACTTCTACCTGGATCTTGTCCGCCGCGTACAGGCGCTGCACCTCTACCTCAGTCAGCATGCTAAATTTTCAAAGCAGAGCGAAGATGGATTTAAGCAGTTCGTGTTGCTTTCCTTGGCACATGTACGCCTCAGGCTCCACCAAGGACCACCAAGTACATCGTCACCTCTGGTGGGCGGCTACTTGGAGCTGGCGCTGCCCACTACGATAGTAAAGCAGACGGTCACCACGACGTCGAGACAGTTTTCATTGGAGACCGAAAATGCGTGGGTCGCATATGTCAAGGGACGAGACGATGCGGTGGGTCCTTCTGCGGCCTCCTACCTGCATCGATATACCTTCATCAAGGATTTGGGCTTCTCCCTTTACGTTGCTGAGGACAGCCGTGCTTCCACCCGGACCACAGAAGTACACACCAGACCGATGGAGTGCAACGTTCCGACAGGGGATCCCCTTCGCTGTAGTGCAGAGGCATTAAGTAGGGCGCTGATGCCGCTTCTCACCCTACCTGGTTCCTCGTCGGATAGCATGGTCTCGGCCACCGCTCCCGCACTTGACGTGGCTACTGCTAGTGACGACAGTGTACCGGTTGCCAATCTTACCTCTGGCGGCGCGTGGTGTCAACACAACTCGGCGTCTGTACTCCCTCCTTTCTTCGCTCACGTTCGCTCCACGATTCAGTTCCCACTCATATCTCTCAACATATGCCGTCGTGTCGGGGTGTCAGATGAGGCAGGAGTGGACAGGGGCACGTCGTCATCGGCACCGACATCAGCAGAACATCCCTCAGTGCTGTTAGGGGTCCAGTTGCATCAGGTGACGCTAGAGCAGGCAAAAACGCCCTCAACTCATTTCACACTCGCCCAGGTGGTGCGCGTCACTAGTGCCGTGGATGGAAGCCTGCAGTCAACCTTTGTATCCTCCACAGCCCCGGAAGGCGCTCTCGAGCCCTCATCCAAAGCTGCCATCTACCTCCGTCGGGAGGGCGTGCTGGAGCCCGCCTCGTCCCTCTCCAGATTACCAAAACAGAAGACCACCCTCGTTGGGCGCATTCATGCCTTTCATCTATCGCTGTCGCCCATACTACTTTCAGTCTTGAATGAAGAGGTGCTGGCGCATGTGGCAGGCGGCATCTTTCGCACCCGTCATTCATTCCTGGGGGGAGGAGGACATGAGGGTGGTCCGCACCCTGTAAGATTCGCCGACATACAGGAAGGGCGTGACGGAGTGCTCACCGTCAGCACTGATCTCTGCTTACGTTCCGATTTGGTAGTCGGTGGTCGTGATGGGGTGCGGATGCGTTTTGTGAAGGGGCCACTGTGCTCTAACCCGCGCAACGTGTTGACCGTGACTAGCGTGGGCCATGCTCGCATGCTTGTATCACTGCTGGAGGACGAAAAGGGCAACCTAACGCAGCCCTCGATCACGATTGAAGATGGGCTCACTGTGCGACTGGAGGGGACCCCGATGGTACTGGAGCAGGGCGGTGGTGAACAGGACTACACTTTGTGTGGAGAGCGTTCTCTCTTTGTGGTACCTCCTGCCCTTGTCGTGGCATCCGCAGGAGGGGCCAGCAACAATGTGCATTCTGTCAGTACGACTAGTGCTGCTGCTGACATCCTCGGAGATGTCGGGGCGGTGCCCCACAGCACCTCACGGTCGTTCCGTGAGTCCACGGAGATGAACGTGGCAGTCAGCCTGCGGCTGGAATTGTGTACCAAACATCAAACCATATTGGCTTCCACGAATATTGATGCATACTATGCCTTGGATGAGATCCGCACGGAGGGGACAGGTGTTGTGGAAGAGTTTATCGACGAGCATGGCGAACTGGGTCTGCGGGATGTGGAGCTCTTGGGCGATAGCGGACCAATTTTATCCAGTTCCACCGGCTTTACTGTATGTGCCCAGCATCATAAGCTGAAGGAGGACGTCAGCCGCGCTGGTCTTACGACAATCCGTGCAGTGCTGCCGGCGACGAAGTTAACGCTTCCCGTCTGCCACCTGAGGATCCTTTGTGACACTATAAAGCAACTACAGGCCGGCACGGCACACTTTGGGACTGCGATGGGTGCAAATACTGTCGGCACATCCAGCTCAACTGCCCGTAGGCACACGTCGCTGCAGTCGGCTGGTACCCCCCAGCACATGGGGCTGGGGAGAGGAGACAGAAGTGGAGAAAACCCACTCACATCTGCAGCAGCCGGGTTTCCCGCGGGCCATCCGCTCATCGATTTCGCCTTGACGGCGCCCGTGTTGGAGCTTCTACTAACGAATGACTTCTTCAAACCGGTTGCTAGCGTCCATTTGGGCAATACATCCCTTCATGGTACGGGATATCGAGATTTGACCTCGTTTTCTGGCGTCGCGAACACACTGATAGAGGTGGTACACTACCCTGTTCTTGCGCAGCCGCTTACCCTTCTGATGACATCTCCGGAACTAGCGTGGGACTACGCGAGTTACCATGGCGGTGGCGTGTCCATCAAGGGTAGCCTTGCTTGCTCAGAGGTGGTAGCAACCATTCCTGTGCTATCGCTGATACGCTTTCTGAGTTTCAGTTTTGCGGATCAGCGATCGGGTGCCTTTTTCTTCCACAACGCTATCGGCGCCCCGCTCGCTCTTATTGCCGCATCCCCACGCACCCAACAGAATGAGCCGCTGGTGTACTGCCGTGTCCAACACGGGGAGACGGCGAAGACAACCTTCTTCCCCTCGAACCAATCAAAGTTTCGTGTGGTACTGGGTGACGACGGCGCCGTTTCCGCCACGAGCGGTACACTGGTGGATTTGTCCATGCTGCAGGAGGGTGCCACGTATCGATTTCAATTAGATGGGGCCTCTCCGGGCATACATGACGCAATCTTCCGCTTGGATGAGCAGCAGCGAGTGGTGCACATAACGAGCTCTGTACGGGTGCGCAATGAGCTTTTGCAAAAGACGTTGTACTTTTCGGGCAATCGACTCGCACCGCTATTGGTGGTGCCGCCAAAGGAGAGTGGCTTTGCACCGCTTACTGCACTGCAGGAGCCACTGTGGATCGCCGTGGATGATTATTGCTTGCCCTGCCCATCACCATCGCTGTCACTAGAGATGGTTCTTCAAGCGTTTCTTTTACTGGCCGATGGGCAGGAGGTATCCCCAGAGCGCTTACCAGAAGGACTTCTTCCATGGGTCGGCCGACGGGCCACGCTCGTTAGCCAAGGTACCCTCGTGTTGCCGATACTTCTGTGTGAGCAGGGGGGCGTATCTTCACAGGAATGTCTGGTGCATCTCGTGCTACGGAAGAGTGTAGCACGTGAAGGTCGCCGTCGGCCAGCCTCGTTACTACCCAAGTACGAAGTGGATTTGTTCATCCGCCCGGTACTCACAGTGGTGAATTGCACCGGAGCGGAGCTTACGGTACACCTCTGTACGCATCCTTCACAGATCGAGTCTTTGCTGACAAAGGAAGCGATGGGTGATTTATCTTCAATAAGCGACAGCTCCATGCCGCTCCTTCAGGGGGATGCCTTTGAATGGTTTCCCCTGCGCTGCCGGGATGTGAAGCGCCCGCCGTGCATGTTCTGTACATTGCGGTGTGGTCGCGGTGCTGCCGCTGTGACGCTGCGATTCCAGGGCCCCGTTCAGCTCTCATATACAGGAACGCGCATGGTGACACTGACGTCGACGGATGGCCGTACAACGGCTCTGGCTCTGGAGTCAGTAACGGAATCGCTTGTGATTGTTAGAACACGAGTGACGCTTGAGAATAATCTACCCTATTCAATCCGATTGCACAGCGTGGCGCATGATGGATTGCTGGGATTGGGCGATCGGAGTGAGTTGCAGCCTGGCGCGCGCCACCCTCTCTTGATGCCTTACAGGACGGGTCAAAGCCCAAGAGTCAGCGAAACCCTGTCTGTTGTGGTGTCAGCGGGGACGGATACGGCATTGCCCTCGCAGCCGTGCCTGTGCACTGGCACGTCATCACCGCAGCTTCTCAGCAGTAACGATGGGAACTGCACGAGACCATTTCTGGTTGTCCCTTCCTCCCCCAGCCGCAGTGGTGTTCATGGTGGCCCATCGCCGTCTATTATCTCCTTTAAACCTGTGTGGGTCATTCACAACGACCATGCTTCGCTGTCTCTTGCAGTCCGTTGCATCGAACTGGACGACTCCGCTCCCTTTGTCATTCCCCCCCTGGAAAGTGCCGGCATGGTGCGTTGTGGTGTCACCTCGGTGGCCGATCCGGAGGTGCAGTTTCGCTTCGGCGAAGGTGAGTGGTTTGAGTGGTCGACGCCGATACGGTTGGGGACTCTGTGCGCCGCCGGCGTTCCTCTCTTGGCCAAGCACCTTGTACAGACGTCCATTTGGGAGCATGCCAGCAGTGGCCCCGAGAACCTTCAGGAAACCGGGAATAATGCCATGCATCACCCCCTCTACTTCAACACCCGTGTGCCTGCACACCGCGGCGCGAAACCCGCTCGCGAGGGCTTTGCTTCGCTTTCTGCGACGTCTATGATGCTCCATGGGCAGTACATCGTTCATCTCAACCTTGGTGGCAACGTCGCCTTCGTGATCGAGAATCGTACGGCGATCACCGTTCAGTTCAGTCAAGTACTGCTTTCTTCTAGTATGTTGTGTACTGCTTCTTCATCAGCGGACTCACGTCCGTGGGGCTACCTAGTCTCCCCGTACACTGACTGCCCGGGGTGCTGGGATATTCCTGTAATGGACACTCCTACCATCAAGTTATCCATACTCGGCAAGTGTACAGTGACGCACGCCATCGATCTACACAAGTGTGTCGAGGAGGGGCAGGCACTGCGCCTCTCCGATGAGGCATTCGTCCTCGTCACGTTTGATCACACTTTGAAGCGATTCACTATATCAGTGACGGAAGATCGCGGCTTGGAGCGGTCACTGCGGTTGTGGCCGCGCTGCGTTTCGCATATGGAGGTGTTTATCCGCAAGGCTACCATCTATGTGTCCTCTGTGTGTGTGTCGGATAAGGAGATCACGCTGGATCAAACGCCACTTGCGGGGGTTGTGCGACGACGGCAGCTGCAACTCTTTCAGTGCCTTCCGCCTGTTCTGACGGAAGAAGAAATGCTGGATGCCTTGCGTACCAACGAGCTGGATGTGGTGGCTATTCACATGCTAGGGCTCTACGCAATGGCCTCAATGAACGAGCGCCACATCATGACGAGCCTGATACTCGGGAGCGTATCGGTAGAGGATTGCACCTCTCCCACCCCTTACTACCCCGTGGTGCTGAAGCTGGAACCCTTGCAGCCGCCTACAACCACTGCAAAACAGGATGGCAACGCACAGGGCAGTAGTCTAGAGAGCGACCCACGCTCCAGTGTATGTTTCTCTGTAACGGCGCATATAGTGCGACCCCATGCCCGCCATCTGCTGTCTACCAACCAGAATACCGCAGACTCCCAAGCGGGTAGCGCCGACGGGGAGGGTGGATGTCTACAGCCGTATGTAGCGACATCTGCATCAGGGTCCCACCCAGTCATCGTTCCCCTATCTATTGCATATCTTCGGGTGGGCATTGGTCGGGTTCGTGTGTACCTTCATGATACGTTTCTTTTTATTTCCCGCAGCGCCGTTGCACAGGCCACCGATTACGCGGGGTTCCTGAAGGCGACCAAGTACTCAAGCACCTCTGCGACTGCCAGTGGTGGGGAAACAACAAAGGAGCCGCGAGCAGTCTCTTCGCTATTCATGTCGGCCCCGCAGAAGCTCTCCGCAACAGTTATCTACGACTGTTACTTCACCCACGTGTACGTTTCTGGGGTCGACCTCGAGATTTCATTGACGCGCCGCGCTGATGGCCGCTTCAACCCCTTCGATAACTTCTCTCTAGGTGGGGCGATGATACCTTCAGTCGAGAAGGCGCCCATATGGATCCGGCCCATGGAGCGGAGAGATGTCCATCAGCGGCGGGCATCCCCGATTGCGGCACTCACAGCCCTTCTGTATCCGGCCTACCAAATGCAGTTGTGGTTGCAGCTGTACAAGGTGCTCGGGTCGCTGGAGGCCCTAGGCAACCCGTTGGCGTTGGCCAGTGGCTGTGGACGGGGGCTACGCTTGCTTGTTCAGGGAACGGTAATGGAGGGGAGGCCCTTGGAAGCTGCACGTGGCTTTCTTAAAGAAACGGGCACCTCTATGCTGCACTCCGTTGGACTGTTGTCGCGGCTAGGTGGTCGCACGACGGCGGCTGTACTGATGGACTCTGGCTGGTTCGCCGAGCAGGAATCCAGCTCGCGCGCCTTGGGCCCACATCACGGCATCCTCTGGGGGCTCACACACGGCATGCGGAGTGGGGTTGGTGGCGCTGTTTCTAGCTCTCTCAGCGGTGCCCGCCAGGCCGGCGTGTCAGGTTTTCTTGCAGGTATGGCGGCAGGGATGCTCACACTCGTCAGTCGCCCTGTATCTAGTGTCCTGCACGGCGTGGGAGAGACTGCAGAGTTCTACGTTCAGCTCCTTCGTGAAGCGCAGTTGGGGGAGCCGGTGGCGGGTCCTTACATCCAAGAGGGGCGTAATTTTTGTCTTTCTACTGTAGAAAGGATCCCCGTTACATCCCCTGGACCAGGCGAGAAACAGGATGAAGCGTCGGCGTTATCGTTAATGGACGGCGAAGTAGATCTCCGCTCGGTAGATTGTGGGGATTCATCACTCACCGGCTTTTCGGAGGCACACAGGGCTGCTGCTTGTATGACGGATCGCTTTGGCTTTCTTTCGCCCTCGGCGTACGCCATGGTTGAGAAGGAAGCCGCACGGCGTGGTTTATCTGGGTCGGAGGCGATCCGCTACAACGTAGCAGAGGCGGGAGCCCATAACGTTGCTCTATACGCGGATTATGACACTTTTGTGAACAGCGCCACACCGAATGAATTCTTTAACTGGGCCGAGGTAGCCCTGGCAGCGGTCCTCGCCCGGCAACTGTCAAGCTTTCTGGCAGAGAAAAAGGCCCTCCCTGATGTGTATCGCCGAAGGGTACGCCGCGATGAGACCGGACGTGTCGCGGAAGGTCCAACTGAGTTAGCTGAGGAGGTACGCCCCCCGGCCACTACGATTGATAGAAAGGAGATGTCGGAACTGAAAGCATCAGTGGGACTTGCAAACGTACTGCAACACATGACGGTGGAGCAGGCCCTATTGGTTTGTTCTGCAGAAGAGATTAAAGTGCTATTGTCTCCCACTGAGTTTCAGAGGTGCTGCAGCCGTCCCTTGTGGGTACAGTGCGTGAGGGCGTTAAGTTCCTTGTTACAGCTGCAGGATGGGCAGGAGGATGCAGAAGAGGGATTGTGATGCTGGCCATGGCTGTCGCACCATTTGATTCCCTCGACTGTCGGGAGACCGACCGTGTAGCGTGCTTGGTGTGTGTGTGTGAGTGTGGATTACCTTGCGAAACTTTTGTGACTCATAGGTCAGTGGGAAGCAAAGTGGTGTCGTTGCTGAAAGAATGAAATGTGGAAGGTACTGCACGGCATGGCGCCTTGTGTTGTTGTTTTTTTCATTCCTGCTCCCTCTAGAGCATTTCCTTCACAGGGCGATACATGTGTATAACAATGCTCCTCTTCTTTATTTCCCCAATGATCTATTTTATGTTGTTCGGCGCTGATGTATGACGGCGAAAGATTCGTTTTCATCTTCAACTCTCCAATAAGAAACATGTCCACCATTAAGGAAATCAACGGCCGCCTCAGTGCGCAGCCTTACGTTTCAGGGTTCTCACCAAGTCAGGAAGATGCCAAGATCTTTGCTGAGATGTTCGGTTCGAACGAGGCTGTGATTCAGTGGGTGGCCCGCATGGGTTCCTACTACCAGGCCGAGCGTGACCAGCTGCTGGGCGGCAAGCCCAAAACTGCGGCCCCAAATAAAGAGGTGAAGAAGGCGGCCCCTGTGGAGGAGGACGATGACATCGATCTGTTTGGTGAGACCA
>JAIZPF010000107.1:53431-63635 GCA_020509355.1 Blechomonas ayalai
AATTGGGTTATGACGTATGACTAGGTATTATTTTGGCTTTGTCTTGTTGTGTCTAATTGTCCTGTAGTGCCAAAAGAGGCCGTGTGAAGGTCGTTCAGTCGCAACTGATACCCTTTTTTGTTTATGTCTTCACACTGTCATTCATGTATAGAAGATGGTCGACTTATGGGACTCTTACGGCATCAGTCCATCGATGGATCTAATCAGGAGTCTGGTCTGTGCGTCTGCTTGTGCTCACCAGCAGGAGAGGATATTATTCGTCTATTTTGCGATGAAATGTTTGCGCGGACGATCATTTAGTGCGATGAGTCCACTGATCTGCAGCGCACTTTAGGTTTACGCGTGGTGGCCTGCCAAGGGCAGTGGTGCTATTTCCAGGGTGAGAAAAAGGACGTGGACTCCCTTATATCCACCGACGATAATCATCAAGTGTATTGCGTTCCTATGTGGTAACGGTTTCAGCAATGGCGGGTTCTTTCCGCAATTATGATGAATTTACACGGAGACAGTGATGGCCGTGATAGCTCGTTTGGCGTCTTGGAACAACTGCCATGTGAACATGAGTTTCGGCTCGACGGAGGCTTCCCTCTTCATGGCGTTTATAACGCATCTCGCCGGATTCGTATTGTGCTGTGAGAGTGCCGCACCATCTAGCAAAGGTGCATGGTGTTGGGAGGAAGACAAAGGAGAAGTACAGTTATGTTGTGACAACTGGTGATACTTCTGTTGTAGAGGCCTTGTCTACCTTATTGCTCTCCATTGTTGGAGGATAAATGGTGGGGAGGGGGTTCGCCGACATATTAGGCTTACATTTCCTTTTTTGGATGCGTTTTGTGCTACTTAGTTGCTGTGGCAGTGTAGCAGCATCGCTACACGGTGTGTCGGTGTGGTTGTCTCTCATATCGCTTCATCGAGGAATGCATCCACCAACGCGGCTAGACGATCTGGCACCCTCCCCTTGCCCTTTAGCCGTCGTGCCCCAGCCAGAACCCTTCCACGGTGTTAGGTCTTCGCAAGTAGGGAGGAATAAGAGGCTGGGCCACAACCGTCAATCTCCTGTGCCCTACAGCGATGATACTCAGATGTTTAAGGGTGTGATGCCATCCTCCACCACGGATACAAAAAAAATAGCTGCGATGTCCCCAAACAGTCCTGCTGAATGCGTTATCCAGCCAGTGGCGGTTGAGGCAGATGATAATTCTCCTAGTGACTCTCCACCACGCCATTCGCTTGATACTTGCAGGTCCTATACAGCGCGCTTGTCGGCACTGTATGCTGCATATGCTCCAGCAAAGCTACCTTGTGTTGAGGGAACACTCAGGAAGTATGCGGGTAAAGAGGAAGCTGTGATACGACAGCTCATCAAGAAATATGGGCCAGAGCCTGATGCTGAAATGACAAGTCCTGTTGGTACTGGTGCAATGGTCTTTCCTGTCCCTGAGCTTCCTGCAGTCCGCCTCGGCAACAGCGGAGAAGCCGGGGTAAAGCAACAATATAATTGCTCATACCTGCGGCTCCTCGAAGCGCGAGTAATTCCCATTCTCGCACGGGAGGCGGAGAATAGGCGGCTGCGGGTATTTTGGCAACGATGGGTGCTTTGGATGAACACTCGGCATCTGAAGCAGAGGACTTCGGTGAACGGCTTCAGCGGAGACATCATGGCAGTGAGCCTTCCTGAGGGAGCTCATCATCCTGATGGATGCACGACAGAGTTTTGCCACCCCACTCGAGCACCTGCACTCGCCTTATCGAGCACTCTGCTTGACGCCTTGCGCAGCTTGGTCTTTGCTCTTGAGCGTGCTGAAAAGTTGTACAGGGATGGGCAAGCGCTGGAAGAGTCCAACCGTGTGAGCAGTGGGATGGCGACGGCTCACTGGAGTGCTGTCTCTGAGAGCACGGACTATTTTCTGAGTGCCATCCATAAGGCTGTTCAGCTGATCGACCGCTGGGGTTCATACCCAGGGCTTGTGGAGGATGCGTTGACTGAGAGGCCCTTGATGGATGCGAAGGCGCGAGAAACGTCTCCGCCGGAACGGCCTCGTCGCAAGGGAACGTTACCCGCGTGGAGGACGAGGCTAGACTGTTTACATGTATCGCATACCTTCGGTGCTGCGAAAGCTGTTCGACAAAAAGTATGTCCGAGGGCTGGGCGTGAAAGGCGTGGTGTGGCGCTGGATCAGAAACTCGCCAGTACCCGTGTAGCGCTGCACAAGGCTACATCATGCATTGCATCCTTGAGGCAGCAGCTTCAAGAAGCTTCGGTAGAGCAGGAGCGTCTTCGATGCCAACTGGCGTGGAAGAGTACAGCGGCCACCAGGGATTCCTGTGATAGCATACATTACAGGGAAGCTGAGCATGCACTGTTGCATCGCAGTCCTTGTAACGTGGGATGTATGGAGGCGAGGTATCGTCTTCGCCAGGGAACCTTCTCCAGTCCTTTCCCTGGCGTCTGTTTGAGTCCACGTGGCTGCAGTCCAATTCCCCGGAATACTGTTTCCTCTCAGAGCGTGATAGAGGACAGCCATCATCAATGTCGCATGTCATCGGTGAGGCCCGCCCTGCGCTCTCCTTATCAGGGTGCAAGGACCCCAATGCACAGAATTGGTAGTGATCCCTTGTCATGCACCTCCACCGGCGGGTCGTACAAGAGCCCTGTCCATGCGCACGGTGCTGCCTCCGCTAACTGCAGTCCCATTGGAGAACCAAATGGCAGGGACCTCGGGTGGCATGTGCAACCCTCGCAGAGCAACCCCTTTGGCGCGTCTGTGAAGGTCGGCCTGACTGGCCATGGTGTTTTGTACCAGCCCTTCTGCACGAAGGAGGACCTTGTTCAGTATTTGAAAGAGCACCTGTGATCGGCCCCAATAGCGATACCCAGGCACCGGGTGTAGCTGTCACTTCTGGTATTGTATTCTAGTGCTGTGGTACCGGTGGGGGCACCTGCTGCCTGTCCCTTGTCTTGTTGAATGAGTTAAAACAGTGGGACGAGCCGTCTCTCGGTTGTTACTTTGTGTTCGTTATCGTCCTACAGTGCTTCCCCCCCCCTTTTGCTCCTCCCTTGGGCCTCTCGTGTCATACCACGACATCTCTCTGGGCGATCAGCGCTTCTTCTTTTCGTTCGTGGCACACGCCTCCTCAACTCTGTGGTGGCACCGCTACCATTTCGTCTATCGAGATTCAGTTATGGCGTCCCCCTTGACGAACAGCAACCGCATTAATATACCTGCGGTCTGCCGCATCCATGATGCAGGGAACGGCGCTACTGTCGGCACGGCGGTACTCATCGGGCCAGGTCTCCTGCTTACATCGACTACCGTTGTGGGAAGCCCAAGCACCGCCACCAATCTCACCGCCTCCTTCTTTGAGAGCACAAAGAAGAGGCCTGTTCGAGCGAAGCTGATGCCTGAGCGAGTGTACTTCGCTGCCGCTTACCCGGAGTACATGGATTACTGCCTCATCTCCTGCGACGAGGCTCCTATTATCAACGTGACGCCTGTCTCGCTACCGCTCGTGCGAAGGGACTGGCCGACCGTACGTGAGGGAGATGTGGTACTGGTAGTACAGCATAGCATCTCGGTCTCTGGGGACGATTACCAAGCCGCACTCTCTACCACCGCGGATGTACCGGAGGGGAAATCGGCCTCTGCCGACCACGGAGCTGCAACGGTGCCCCTCGAGCACAAGCGGTTCGATGAGATCTTACGTTTCCGCAATGATCTGTTCTTCTTGCGGACTCACGGTAACGATCAGACAGCTGGGTGCCCCGTTTTCAACGAGCGGGGACAGCTGGTGGGCATGCAGTCCCAGCTTCGCAATGTTGGTGAAGGGGTTGTGAACCGTGTAGTGTCCATCGTGGCGATGGTGAAGCACCTCTTTACCAACGGGCAGCTCGCTCGCTTACCACAGTCCGTCACCTTTGATGATGTATGGAGCACATGGTTTGTGGAGCAGGACGTCTCACGTGTCACGACAATCCTCACCAACTTCACATCAAGCGACATGGTGCGCTCCACCACGCTTAGTCTGTGTCAGCTGACGGATCAATCGAGGTTGGTGCGTAGCATCGTAGAGTGCGGCGGCATCCAGACCATTCTCACTAATGTGATTCGCTTTCAGGGAGACGAGGAATTATCTTGCGCCGCGCTGCGGGCTCTATGGAATGTGAGCGTAGGGGAGGAAGAGAGTCTGCAACAAATCATAGATCTCAGCGGAGTCGACACGATCCTTATGATCATGGAGTTGTACTCGACCAATGAGGATCTCATGCGCTTTGGGACTGTTCTTCTGCACAACCTAGCCAAGTGCAGTAATCGCCCAGAATTCCGCGGAGAGCAAGCCACACGCTCGCTCACGCTTGTCATGGACGCTGTCAAGTCCTTTCGGCAGACCAGTGCACAGCAAAAGTTCGGGATTGGTTTTCTAACAACGCTCATCACCTCAGAGGCACACTTAGCGGTGGAACTTGTTCGAAGAGGCCTCGTACAGCACCTTAGTTTCTTAATGGAAACCGAGCGCCAGCAGGTATTCTTGATGGAGGTTGTGATGGAATGCTTGGCGGAGCTAGCGCAGTATCGCGGCATTGTTGAGGCAAGTGGCGTCTCAGCGCAACCCGGTGCTAGCTCGGCATCGGACATTCATCATGTCACGAACTTGATTATCGACGTCATGCTCGAGTATCAGGCGCATGATCTCATTCAGATGCGTGGCAACCGCGCGCTGTGGGGTCTGGGCAATGATCCCTCTTGTCGTGCCGTCATACTCCTGAACCCCCGAAGCAACGAAGCATTTCAAGTATCATTGCCGGCATTAGTGGCGAGCATCCGCTACACTTAACTCGGGTACCCCACTCGCGATGGGGGACACCATAAGATAAGTTGGCACGAGGGGAAGGACGCGGGGCGGATGAAGGCATTGTCGTATTATTGATGGTGTGGTTGTATTTGTGGCGCGCTATGTATTATTACCAAAGAATTCGCTGTCGTACCATATGGAGTCGCTATGTTGAAAAGAAGTACCCCGTTGTTGGAGTTCGACGGGAACGCACCCAGTCTGATGTGGCTTCGCTGCTAACAGACAGGTGCATTTGCGCACAGCGAAATTAATAATGTAGGTGGAAGTAGTCCGTCGACAGTAAAGTGTAGAATACATGGCTTTCCTACCAAAACGCGGTCGTGGATGCTCACCCGGAGCTCAGTGCATCACAAATTGTTAGCTTTTTTTCCTCCCCCCACACTCATGGTCTTCTGTTGTTGTTGTTTTGCTTTTCATGCATTGCTCTCTATCGATGGAATAGCACCTGTTTGTCTGTGCTCGTTTGGCATTCAAATCCCCCGTCTCTCTGGCAGACATTGGTTCACGGACAAGATTTAATAAACTGACCAGCAGTGAGACGGGGTTGGGTGGGCTCCCCTTGCACAGACGCTTTGTAAAACACACCCATAAATCTCCTCCCTCATCAAGAATGTGGTTGTGGGCGTGGATCACCGAGAGTGTCACACATGATGCTTGTGAGCCCCCATCACACAAGAGTCTGGGACGTCATCCTGGAGGAGACTCCGGCAGACCCCTCTCTAGCAGTGATTCTAGAAATTACGGCTCCTGCAAATTATCTGGGCAGAGCTCTTCTAACGCCACCTCACCGGGCTCTTTGTTGGCTAACCTCTCTGAACTGGAGGACTCGCTCACTTATAATAGTTTTGCAGATCGCTTACGTGGTTCGGTATTGGACGAAGAGCAGGGTAACAACGGTGAGCCCCAGACCTATGGTACGCTCCGCAGCGCCGTGTTTCACATCTTCAAAGGAAACGTCGGGTCGGGTGTGTTCCTCCTTCCAACCTACTACAAGGACTCCGGCTACCTACTCGGGGCCGTTAGCACGGGACTGCTAGGGTTGGTTATCGTGGACTGCGCCATGCACCTCATCCGGGTGAAGCAGCGCATCGACCTCCCTAACGTTCGAACGTACCCGGCGGTGGTCAATCATTTGTTGGGGAACTGGCCTATGCAGTTTACTCGGTTCTCCCTCATCTTTACTCAGTTTGGCACGTGTATCATGTACCTACAGTACGCTTCATCCCTGCTTGTCGCGCTCTTTGGCATTCCAAGTATGTATGGCATCTTCGTGCTGTTGTCGGTGCTGACCGTCATCCCACTAACCATCTTTAGCTTCAGGCTTTTCGTGTTGGACTTTGCCTCCATGCTCGCAACGGTATGCGTCATAACGGTGTTAGCAGGGACATTGGCGGCGGAAGCGAAATCCCTTACTCGCCACGGCACCGCGCCGGGCGTAGTGGCGGTGCAGCCGCTGCACCGGTTACTTGTCTTTCTTACCGGACACACCTTTGCGCTGGAGGGCATCGGCGTTGTGCTTCCTGTTAAAAATTTGCTCTCGCCAGTCGCCCGCCCCTCCTTCACGCGCACCCTCACGCTCACGCTGCTCTCCATCATTCTGCTTTACATCGTCTTTGGTGTTGTGGGCTACTTGGCCTACGGGCAAGCTTTGCACACCACCGTTGTACTCGCCCTTCCGGCTGGGTGGGTCACCGCGTGCTATCACGCCCTTCTGGGACTGGGCTTACTATTCGGCTACCCCATTCAGTTTCTACCTGCCATCCAACTGGTAGAGAAGGCTGTTAATGTGGAGTCCGAGCGCTATGTCTCGCTCCTATTGCATGTAGGGCTGACCGCTGTGTTTGGGGTGCTTGCACTTGGCATTGGGAGCGAAACGCTTAACATATTTGCAAGCTTTCTTGGCAGCTTCACGGGGGTACATCTGATGATCACGATACCAGCTCTACTAGTTCTCCGCGAAGGTGCTGCAGACGAGGAAACGAATGCCGCTGACGGGTTCCCCACCCGCACGCCGTTTGCACTGCCAACCTCATGGTCACTAAGTGGGATGAGATGGTACTCCTACATTGTCTTTGCCCTTGTACTGGGGTTTGGCGGCCTTCTGTCGGTCTATAATGCTGTCTTCAGCGACCGGTTATCGTGAGGAGGGCCAGTTCACCAAACCATCGCCCCTGCACCTATACTCTCAGTGATGGTATGAAGAACGTATCTGGACTACAGCATCGTTCCCGTCCTCTTTCCTCAATGAAGGCGATGAAGTAAAATGTGGAATTGGTTGCACGGCTGTACAAAGGTGGAACATACTGCATTAGACGTGTTGTGGTCGGTTTCGCTTAGCAATACTATCCAACACAGGCGAGGGGTGTATATAAATATATGTACCTCTATACGCCTATTTAAAGCAGCTGTTCCTCCTAGAGTGAGTGGACATGCACGGCTTGATGCTTGTAAAAGATACCTGGTGTTGCGTGTGTGAGTGTGCGTATGGAACCTTTTAATGTGTTCATGTCCCTCTGCTATCCCAACGTTCTATTCTTTGTTCGCTATTCCAGATATTCAACGAACCACTTGTCAAGCGCGCTGTAGTAGAAGCTTTTTCTTTTTTTCCTTTCAATTCAGCGGTAAGTCAGCATCAAGGCTCCGTGCCGCTATTATACACGCAGGTGGGGGAAGAGAAGACAGCACGATACTGGAACACGTAAGAACACCGAAGATACAGCACGGCGCAACAGCTCGCTTCTCATAATGCCACAAAAAGATGAACCCAAAGCGGCCCCGAAGCTCAACAAGCTCGTTGTAGAGGAGCCTTTCAATGACGATAACAGTATTGTTAGCATGAATCCCAAGCGCATGGAGGACTTGGGCATCTTCCGTGGCGATACTGTATTCGTGAAGGGAAAGAAGAACCGCTCCACAGTATGTATCGCGATGGAGGATGAGGAGTGTCCCGAAGGCAAGATCAAGATAAACAAGGTGTGTCGCCGCAACATATGCCTTCATCTCGGTGACACGGCGCGTGTGGCCCCGTGCAAAGATGTACCGTATGGCAACCGCATTCATGTGTTACCGTTTGCGGATTCGGTGCAGAACCTGTCCGGTGATCTGTTTGAAAACTTTTTGAAGCCATACTTTCTTGAGGCCTACCGTCCAGTGAAAAAGGGCGATTGCTTCGTCTGCCGTGGCGCGATGCGTTCGGTAGAGTTTAAGGTGGTGGAGGTGGATCCTGGGGAGTACTGCATTGTCGCTCCCGATACCGTCATCCATGCGGAGGGAGACCCTCTCAACCGGGATGACGAAGAGGGCCTCGATGGTGTAGGCTACGATGACATCGGCGGATGTCGCAAGCAGTTGGCCCAAATCAGAGAGATGGTGGAGCTACCCATTCGCCATCCTGAGCTCTTCAAGAACATCGGCATTAAACCGCCGCGCGGTATTCTCTTGTTTGGACCTCCTGGTAGCGGGAAGACGCTTATTGCCCGCGCGGTCGCCAACGAGACAGGCGCTTTCTTTTTCCTCATCAACGGCCCAGAGATAATGAGTAAGATGTCCGGCGAATCCGAGGGAAACCTGCGCAAGGCCTTTGAGGAGGCCCAGAAAAATGCCCCTGCGATCATCTTTATTGACGAGATAGACTCCATCGCCCCCAAGCGGGAGAAGGTCAACGGCGAGGTGGAAAAGCGTATTGTCTCCCAATTACTTACCTTGATGGATGGGATGCAATCTCGCGCCCAGGTGATTGTGATGGCAGCCACCAATCGACCTAACTCCATCGACCCCGCCCTGCGCCGCTTCGGCCGATTCGATCGGGAGATTGACATCTCTGTCCCGGACGATATTGGTCGATTGGAGATCATACGTATCCACACGAAGAACATGAAGCTTGAGCCTGAGATGGACGTGGAGAAGATCGCCAAGGACTGTCACGGCTACGTGGGGGCGGATCTCTCGCAGTTGTGCACGGAAGCAGCGATGCAGTGTATTCGTGAAAAGATGTCCGTTATTGACTGGGATGACGAGACGATCGACGCCGAGGTTCTCAACTCGATGTACGTCACAGAGGCGCATTTTCGCGAGGCCATGGCCAAGTCCAACCCGTCCGCTCTGCGTGAGACGCAGGTGGAGACGCCTAATGTGACCTGGAGTGATGTGGGCGGTCTACTGGACGTCAAGCGAGAGTTGCAGGAACTGGTGCAGTACCCCGTCGAGTACCCCTGGAAATTCGAAAAGTACGGTATGTCACCCCCCAAGGGCGTGCTGTTCTATGGTCCCCCCGGCTGTGGAAAAACCCTGCTTGCCAAGGCGATAGCCACCGAGTGCCAGGCCAACTTCATCTCCATCAAGGGGCCGGAACTCCTGACGATGTGGTTCGGCGAGTCCGAGGCGAATGTGCGAGACGTCTTCGACAAGGCACGCGCTGCGGCACCCTGCGTGCTATTCTTTGACGAACTGGACTCGGTGGCCAAGGCCCGTGGCTCACACGGCGATGGTGGTGCCAGCGATCGCGTCATCAATCAGATTCTCACCGAAATGGATGGGATGAACGTCAAGAAGAATGTCTTTATCATCGGCGCCACCAATCGCCCTGACGTGTTGGACCCCGCCATTATGCGGCCTGGCCGCCTAGATCAGCTGCTGTACATCCCATTACCAGACAAGGCCTCGCGCCTAGCTATCATTAAGGCCAGCTTCCGTAAGTCACCCGTTGCCGCCGACGTAGACTTGGAGCAGGTCGCCGCTGCCACGCACGGTTTTTCCGGTGCTGACCTCTCCGGTATCTGTCAGCGTGCCTGCAAGATGGCCATCCGCGAGTCTATCAATGAGGAGGTGCGCTTAGAGGAGATGAGGAGGGCCGGGACGTTGGACGAGAACGAGGAGGTAGACCCTGTTCCGGAAATTACTCGTCATCACATTGAGGAGGCGATGCGTGGCGCGAGGCGCTCCGTCAGCGATGCGGACATTCGCAAGTACGAAATGTTCGCGTCCTCACTACAGCAGTCGCGAGCATTTGGTGGGGCCGGCTTCACCACAGGTACCCCAGCAGGTGGCGCAGACGGAAGCGCTGGAGGCGCAGGTCCCGCTCCAGACGGGGACGATGATGATCTCTATAGCTGATTGCCTCCAGTCACATGGCATGTGAACAGGAATGGCATTGATCATCTGAGTGCAATGAGGAGTTTCGTTTCCGCGGTCAACAGCGGCACTCTTTGCGCATCACTATTTGAAGTATCAGGGAGCACGCGATTGCTCTAGGGGTCCACAGTAACTCCGTGTCTGTTAGGTCTTACCATTGAGTAGCACCGGAGTTGTGCAAGGTGGGATATTGCGAGAACCTCCCCACCCCCCCCCCCCCCCC
>JAIZPF010000108.1:23013-67015 GCA_020509355.1 Blechomonas ayalai
GATGAGAAGTTGTGATGGAGAAAAAGACGGAGACTTGCTTGCTGTTCCGGTATTTGATGGTGTTGATGTAGGTTAAGGGCAGTACAAAAGGGGAATGTATTTGTTACTGTTGTCGTGTGTTGTTATTTGTGTTGTTGCCTAAGCAATGATTATGCGTGATGATTCGTGGTGGTTCTAATTTTTAAGTGTTGTTTTCTTGTGTTTGTATCCATCGTCTTGTGTGCGTTGCACTGCGGTAGACCTTGTGCTACAGTGGTTGTGGTTGATTTCATTTTTTTGTAGCATTCGGTGTAGACAGTACCGTTATGAGAGGGTCCTTCGGTTACCTTGGTGGGTTGTCTGCTGCAGGGTATTGAGTGAGCACTGCGTTCAATAGTGCAGGTGATAATGCATTCCAATTTCGATTATCTCCGTACGCCGTCACGTATAGCGGCGATGGCGTAGTGCTACCTGAAGGCTCTGTGCTCGTTGGTAGTATGTTCGTGGGGCATGGAGAGGGTTTGCTGTGGATGGGTGCCTGGTTGATATTTTTGTGGATTGTGTGCAGAAGGTGGTTCATCGTTGGGAAGGTGCTCATGATCGCAACTGCACGCCGGTGGGTGTGGGACGATACCTCAGTGAGCATACTAGCGTAAAGGCTGTGAAAGTCATTGGGGTCACACTTGCGCTTGATGTCCGGACGTATAGTTGTGTTGATGAAGGATGTCTGGCGATCACGGTCGTTGCTGGTCGTAGACAGGGTGTGGGGAGATGGTTCTTGAATGTGTTGCAAAAGTTTATGTGCGTAGCTGCGAACTATCTGCGCAGCGTTATCTGCATCTGAAGCAGCACAGCATAGGCCTATGTGTACGGGCAGGCTGGGAGTGTCGAGTGCAGCTTGAGTTCCGATTTTCAGTGATTCTTCCCAGAGTGTAACTGATGCCATGAGACGTGCCAGTTCACTAGAGCTGATTCCGCTGGCGGCACCAGGGGCAGTGCTGTGAATAGGTGAGGTGTGTGTATTGGGAAGTCCGGTCTCACGATCGATAGTTGGACTGGGCTGTGTTATGACGGAACGAAGCACATTTGTAGCCACCACAATGTTCACTTTAATGGGCCGTCTATTCCAGATGTTTACTCTTTCCAACTCTTCATATTCAGTGGTGCTATCACTGTCCTCGTGCAGAGCGCTGTTAGAATCCTTCAGGATGGCACGGCACACGTAATCGAGGTATGCGCCAACGCCGTCTAGCTCCGAGACACTAATTCGCTTCAGTAGCGAACGTACTTGGTAGCCTTCAAGAAACAGAAAGATGGTATTTAGAGTGCGTCTACTGGAAGGTGCAGTGACGGGTCCACTTGACGATATAGGCCCAAGGCTGCAAGTTTCGATTTCTGCCGATTCAGAATGTGTGTACAACAAAACAGTCTGGGCGGCAGCAAGCCAGCCTCGATGAACCATGATTGGCATGTGACTGTGAATGCTGTGAGACTGTCCAGATAAAACGCTATCCGCCTTGGTGGAGTTGTTAAGCTCTTCAACGGCAACACCAGTTGAATGAAATGCTTGATCAAAGATCGTGGAAAGTCCTTCATCCACCTGAACTTGTAGTATTCGTGACGACATGAAACTGACAGGACATACCCTAACTCGTTTCTGTTTTCCCTTCAGAGTGTGTTTTCTCTGCACGTGCAACACCCCTTCACCCCTACTGATTCCCTAGTGCATATGAATGAAAAATGAAGTAAACCAGATGGAAAAAGTGTATCTAAGAAATGATAACTGTGGTACCACCCAACAAGCGCATTTCAACTCCCAGGTAAACAATAATTGGCTTTATCCATTACTAGTGCTATCAGCACGTTTCTCTTTTGCCGTTCAGTCACGAATAGATGGAGAAATGCGAACACACTAACCATTTTGATAGTCTGTCCTTTGGACGGATTTCTTTCTTGTGGCGCGTCCCATTCCATCATGTTGTCACAATGACAAACACGCCCTCTACGTGACGTAGAAGATACACCAGGAACCGCAAGAAGCCCAGCTGAAACGGAAAGAAACAGACGGGGGTAAGGATCTGCCTGTCAAATGGAAATCTTTCAAACGCCAAAATTCAGAGCAGCCGCGTCATATGCACAGCGGCCCCTCCTATTCGACAACGCTACTGAGTTCAGCCTCTGACAATGGCACCGTGATAGGGGCAATGATGGGATTGACCACTTCAATGAACTCAGTTATTTCTACGCATACCTTGCAGTCTACGTGGCCGCCTCCAACCCAAAAACAGGGTGGTGAAAGCTCCGCTACTTTTTGACTGAGCACAACAGGAATCGGCTCCTTTGTGCCAAACGGAGCCACGGCCCCCTGTGTAAAACCGCTCAGCTTCACCAACGTCGCGGGATCAGCGAGGCGGAAGTTGAATTTCTTTTTACTGACCCCTTTGTTCATCTCCTTGATGACGCGCGTTACCATCTCCGCATCAAAGCGTTCCACATATTGATACACAATCATGTAGAAGCGCGCATTCTCTCGCACAGCACAATCGCTGTTCACACATCGCGTGTTCTCCAATAAGATTGTTTTGCACAGGTGACGGACGCTAGGTGCCTCTAGTATGTCACGCCGCCACTGCAGTGAGCGAGAGTAATGATCTGAAGGAACCCATTTAAATACAGACCCATGAAGACCGTGCTGGAGGCACCAGCGCCGCAACGCGGCGACCTCGGGGGTGTCCTTCGAACAAGGCTGGAGTCCGTTGGGGCAGGCGGAGTCGTTGTGTTTTGTCTTGGGGACACCGGGTATGGAAGACTTATCAGATGCCACGACTGGCCAGGTAGACAGAATTTCATGGAGACCTTGCAGGCCGGCCTCGATATGGTCAAACTTCTTGGCAAGGGCCCCCATACGCGCATCCAGTGTGGTTACCATAGGTGATCAACCAAAGTGTACGGCTTCCTGCAGAGATGAGTACAAATAGTGGGCCCTTCACAGGGAACGGTGCGATTTACCAAACAAAAAAAAAGAGGAAGGGAATACGCTTGATGTCGAACTTGTTCGATGAAGTCATAACAAGAGTGGCGGCAACAAACGGATGCCGGGACACCTGCACGTACCTTTCATTCATGTTGGCCATTTCATCACCTTTTAGCCACACCCAAATGCTGCTCATCGGGCACCAGTTTACTCCTCACGATGGGATGCGTATTGCTCATTACTGTCGACAGCTACACCCACGCTTTTCTAAGCGTTGGAAAGAGCATCCAGCCCCCATCGACGAGAGACTACCACTGCCCCCGTCACATGGCAATGCCTGTTGATGTGCTATGGAGTCAAACGCCTCGGGTCACGAGGAAAGAGCGATACCTGCCGAATGTCGCTTGCACCTACCAAGAACAAAGCTATGCGCTCGAGCCCCAGGCCGAAGCCACCGTGAGGCCACGTACCATATCGGAAGCTCTCTGCATAGTCGCGAATACCAGCCACATCGGCTATCCCAAGCACCTCGAGCTGTGACCGGAGCTGCGCGTAGTTATGGATACGCTGCGCACCACTACAAATCTCCTCCCCACGAAGGTACATGTCGTAGCTTCGTGTGCGAAGCGGCATCCTCTCACCTAACGGCATCGTGTAGAATGGGCGAGCGTTAGTGGGAAACTGATCCACGACGTACACGTCCACGCCGTACCGGTCCCGAATAAGCTTCCCTAGGCGGCGCTCTTGCGGCAAGGAGAAGTCCTCCGAAGGATCGCATCGTGTTTCGCGACCCCGGTTGTCGGGATCATCCTGAAGCAGCTGCATAGCGTTATCAAAAGACATCCGAAGCACTTTGGGGCATACCGTACACACCCCTGTGGATGTGGACGGTATTTTTAGTCGCGTGCAGCCCCCAACGCGCGCCCCGTAGATATCATGCTCCGCCAGCGTCTCCTTCGTGTCATCACCAAGACCGTACTTTTCAATGACGGTACTGCTCAGCTCGTATACAATAGGGTTGGTTACGGCAGCAGAGACGGAGGGGTGTGAAGCTTCACCCACCATTCCCTCGGTGTTGCACAGGGGATTCTCACTCAGGGCCAACATCGCTGTCCTCATCAGCGACGCATGGATTGTCTGCATGTCCTCCAGCATTCCACAAACTGCGTACTCAAGTACATCAAGAACTTCGGTGTACTTATCATTAATAACAAGTTCCACATCCAGCCCAATGAACTCTGTGAGATGACGGTGAGTGAAGCTTTTCTCAGCTCGAAAGATCGGACCCACTTCGAATACACGCATGAGGTCACCCATCAAGGCCATTTGTTTGTAGAGCTGCGGAGACTGTGCAAGGTAGGCCGGGCGGCCAAAGTAATCCACGGAGAAAACAGCACTGCCGCTGTTGCAGTTAGTCCTCACATCGGAGCTCCCCTCAGTAACGGCATTGTCCTTGCCACCCGGCGTGCTCTGCATGCCCTCCGTAGCTGCCGCAGTTACCTTGGGTGAGTGAATCTCGATAAAGTCTAACGCCAACAGTCGGGTGCGAAAAGACTGGCAGAGGTGCGACTGGATGCGCATCATGGCAGCCGACAGGGGCGTACGCAGGTCAATCGTACGGTGGTTTAAGCGAGTGTCCAGCTTCGTGTTGGTATCGCGCAGCGGAAAGGGTAAAGGGCTATCTGCCAAGCTAATCACTCGAATCTCCTGCGCTTGGATCTCAATGTTACTGCAGGTGGTAGACATCACAGGCGTCTCCGCATGTTGGAGAGTCCCAATAATATCCACAACCGACTCGGGAGTAAGCGCGCTGGATTGCGTTGCAAGTTCCTTCCCGGAACAGACAACCTGGACCGAATGGGAAACGGGCTGGCGAAGGTGCAGAAAGGCAAGGCGGCCACGCCCACGAATGCGCTCCACGCGTCCACGTACTCGGACACGGTGCCCGCTTTTGCACAGCTTCATCTGCTTTTCCTCGCTGAGGGAAGAAAACGTGGCGATGCGCCATTCTTCGGGGGAGTAAGCAGACAGAGGTGACAAGGTTGTCCCATACACATCCACCGGGGGCGATACGATAGAATTGGCACGACCAGTGAACAATGGTGCGGAGGCCGAAATGGAGCGCACTGAGGCCATGCAAAATCGCCAAAAAAGGGTCTCTGAGTGCGGCCTGGCGCAGAGCGAGGAACTAGGACAATGACGGCGCATACCAGTTAAGCCTGACAGCGCCGTAGCCTTGAATACCAACAAAATCGAACGAACAAAGGAGTATCACGTCAAATCCAGTCAGCCAAGAAATTCGAAAAGAAAATCGGCGCCAGGGTGAGGGCAGAGATGGCGAACGGGGGAAAAAAGGCAATGGAAAATGCCAAGAGGGCAACGATGAAGTAGCGCACCCGTAAGGCAGCAAATAGATTCGCTTAGACTTCGCATTAAACATCACACGTATTCCGCCTTCCCACCTCAGCTGTGACTCTCGCCCAACATGTGATGCTGGCTCTCGCCATACCACCAGAATCACCAGTAATGAAAAGAAGAGGAACAAATTGGAAAGGGAGCAAGCAGCGCACTTCATTCGTGCTCGGTGTGCAAAAGTAAACGTTAACATTGACAAACGAGCACACATTTGGAAAGGAGAACGCGAGGATACATTTTTATCCGTATCACCGAAACCACACCCACAAAGAAATCTAGCGGGATCAGCACCAGCCGCTCTCAAAATGCGGTTGCGCCCCTCCACAAACAACAGCACCACTGTTTGACTCAGCAGTCTGCGAGACCGCAGCGAGTCATGGCGGGTTCGGCCCCCTCCTGCACCTTCCCCCACATACACATCTCTACGCATTCCATATGTCCCATTAGAGATGCGCAGGGGCGCTTGGTGCGATACAGGAACATTAACAAACTGATGGCAGGAGGATGGAGGTCCACCACTGGGGAGGAGGGGATGCGCGTTATAGTGCTACATACATCAGGAGCCGCTACGCTCAGGGGGCCTATTAAAACTATGAGGGATCCAAACAAAAAAAAAGAAGAGTGAATTACGTTACGCTGCGAGGATGGACCTGTACGTGCCGTCAGCCTTTCCTTAGATATAACTTTTACAACACGTTCCGGTACCATCAGTCACTGCGCTTCCACTTACGTGTGCCCCCCCCCCCGCTAACAGGAGATGTTTCGGCGTACAAGAGGTTACGATACCCGCCTCCATGCTGTAACGCAAGTGTATATGGGGCCATGCGGACTTTGAAATGAAACTGTTTGGCACCGCTACAAGTACTGGCACCTTAGCCCCTTCCGAAGCCGTCATTTCTTCAGGTCACACCGTATACTGCACCTTCAGTACTACCGCAGAGCAATCTACAATCTGCACGGCATTCATATTTTTCACGGCACCACGATGCCGACCCTCCGGCACCGCATGACGGAGACAAGGTGCTTCTTAGCGATCTTTCTTGCAGATAGCCTCACCGATAGCAGGTGGTCATCCGCATTTGCACATCGGTCTTCAATAACCCAATTTTAACCACCCTCCACTCTGTAGAACAGAGTACTGCTCGGCCGGCGCCCGTTGGGCAACGTAGCTGCTGCCTCAGGAACGGCATGCGGCGGCACGGGAAGCCGTGCCACAGGATTACCCAAGTTCACCTCGTCTGTCCCCAGCAGGCCAGATACACTTTTTCGCTCCACAATTCGATGCTCTGATGCCATGCAAGATATTGTTGGAGTGGGAGCAAGAGAAAGAGGCAGGCGCGCTCCCCACGGTGAAGTAGACGCATGCCATAGTGAAACAAACCTAACGTGCTCCTGTAAAGCATCATGTAGCGCCTGGGTCCACTTGGTGTCTAGGGCTGCGAGTTGAGACACGGATGTATCAGCCATCTGCCTGTCCTGTTCAGCTGCGTTCACTGCGGTGATCTGATCGAGATAATGGCAAACATTGGCGAAACTTTCCTCCACAAGTACCACAGGATTCTCGCTGTCGAGCCAGGTATAGATATCCGCAGCAAGCGACACAGCCTTAACATGATATCGCAGCTGGCCTCGTTGTTTCTTTGCAGCCAGGCATGCCTCCGTCAGCTTGTTCATCGCATCATTCAAGGATGAAAAAAGATTTTTCTTTGCGCCGGCGTCCTCCGGGGGGCACCGAGTGTAGCGCACCACTGTTAGCGTTTTTGCATGCGCTTCAGATACCTGCAGAAGCAGTTTGCAGACACCGTGCAACACTCGATCAATCTCAGCAGCGGTGTCCACTACTTTATTCAAAAGACCGGTGTTCACATCCATCCCGTTATACGCACTCGCATGTTCGCCAGGCAAAATCACGCCGCGAGGGAAGTTCCCCTTCACGTGGTGCACTAGCTGTTCCCCTGTTTGGCGCACCAGTGCCATGAACGATGTGCGAGCGGGGTGCTGCATGGTGCTCTTCTTCGATGCATATATAAGGGTATCCAGCGTGCTACGCATGTACTCCACCGGTTCCTTCGAGGCCTTTAATAGCCATGAGAGAAGATCCACCAGCGGTGCGATACAACGAAGAGCTTCGCGACAGCATGCGCTACTAGGGTCTGCGGCTGCTGCCCAGATAAATCGGTCGGCCTCCTGGGCTGCTAGAAACAAGGGAGAAAGTAAGGTTCCCTGAAGATGCTGTGCATGACGCGTGCCCAACAAAACTATAACCCGCTCATAATGCTCAAAGACAGCAAGAGTAAGTTGGGCTGACTGCTCAAAGACAGATGGATAAGCCATTGACCTGCACAGTGCGACTAACGCTTGGAAGCTGTCGCCTGCCTCTGCCAACGAAGAGTGGTTGGCCCTCATTGAGCAGGACATCGACGAGGGCGATACACTCGGCGGCGTGAGGCAGTCCACTTTTGTGCTCACATGCAAAGGCGTTCCGGAGCCGGAAAGCCTCATGTGTGCGTGGCGGCGGAAAGGAGCGCGACGTTCGCTGGAGCTCTGATTACCGACCGTGTGAGGCGAGGGTTGAGACGGCATCTTTGGAGACCGACTGGAGCTGGCCCCGGAGTGACTCTCTGAGAAATACAAGTAGTCCTCCTTGGCCCTTGTCTTCCACTCCAAGACGCCGAGGTTCCCATCTGTAACGTATTCCTGCCAGCTCTGCACGTAGCCCAGAAGGGAATTGAAAAAAGTTGCGTGGGAGGCACTGTTCCTGCTCGCCCTCGCTGCCAGTAGCAGTCGTTGGCCGTTGCACTCCATGCCCTCCAACACTTCATTAACAAAGTGCACGGGGCGCGGTGAGAGGACCCATCGAAAAACGCTCGAGGCGTCCTGCATCACATTCATGTGCAGCCTGCCATCTGACAGCCCATCCCGGTCTGGGCTAGGCGGTTCGCCACGGTTCATTGCCTCCATGGCGATCAGGGCCTCATTGACTTCGTGCAAGAGCGCCTCAGTTTCTTCGTAAGAGGATGGCGCATCAGTAGCAGGAACAACATCTTTCAAAAAGTGCAAAAGAGCATCAGAAGCAGCCTGCCACAGTTGGCCCATCCGCACTAGACCATTTTTGAGCATCAGCCGCTGTATGTCACTGTCTTGAGCAGCAATGAGGGCATCAATAGATGCAATTAACTTTTGTTGGGAAGCTTTCACATCCGCCGTCGCCATTGTTCGCCAAGAAATAATTCCCTACTTCAGCGACCTGGAGATGGGAGGTAAAGAGCAAGATTGCTCGAGTAGGTCCCACGCAACTGACCCCGCTACTTTGGAACGCGCTCAGGGACAAGCGTTATCTGTAACAAAGAAGAAAAGAAATGCGTTCGAAACAGTGTGCGCTAGGAAGAGGAGAAAAACTCCTGGCACCTTTTAGAAAAACACTACCAATAGATCCAAGAGACAGGCGGCGAAAGAAAAGAGTAACAGCAAATGCCAGAGTACAGCAGATATGCACAACAGTTACACACTCAATCTCACACTGCACCCATCGACACAGTGAAGGCGGGGCGGCCTACACATTTGGTAACAGATGATTGGTGGTGGTAGGGGGACCGTTGGGGAACAGCTAGCAGCAGATGACACATGCAGCAGACACAAGCAAATAGAAAAGAAGCGGCAGTGAAAGAGGCCGAATAGCTGACAACAAGCATGTGTGCAGAGCACAAGGCACAGCTCACACAGGGATAATGCAGAAGTGGACCGTAAGCACGAAAAGGTCAACACCCCTTCCTTTACAAAAGAAAAAAGAAACTGAACAACACGGATGTGAAAAAGACAAAGTGTATTTTGAAAGGCGTTGTGCGATGGTGTACAAGGGGGGGATATCGAGTAGAGGCTGGTGTATACGTCCGACCGGCATGAACAACATCAGAGGGGAGAAAATAAATGAGCAGGTTCACTAAGAAAAAACCGAGATCAACGGTAGAATAACTGGTTCTAAATGGCATAGGCAATCAACAAACCCACGCACAATCAGGAGGAGAAAAAAGGTGGACGTGCGCTCGCCTTGAGGGGTTCAGCGCGTATCGGCACCGGTAGTCTGACGTGATGTGCCATCCCGTGGCCGGATAGCAGAGAATCATCACTGGCTTCACGCTCTCTGACACACCCCGGCCGGCTCAGCGGGAGTGTATCAAGCACAGGTTGCTCTGTCACCACCGCTGTAACTGATAATGTGCCCAAAGCGTTTGCCTGTTCTGGGGGATATGGGGCGATCTCTGCGCAGCGGTGATGCCCACCTGCTTCATCGCTGGCACGTGATTCATCAAATCCCGCTTTGCAGGGCTGGAACTTCCTTTCGGGCTCACCGGCAGGCGAAACACATGCGCCGCTCCCCCTCTTGAGGACGTCTGCTCTGAGCTGCGTCGTTGAGTTCAGGCGCGTTCCTTCCTCCGCAGTTGCAGCATCAGCAGCCTCTTCATGACGGAGTATCATCCCTGCCGACCGCCTCGAGTTGATGATCTCCTCTGCAGTGGCCAAGTGCGTCGCAATCTCCAGCACTGGCGGGAAAAAGCCAATGTGTTCTGCAAGTGTCAGGCCGTAATTACGAGTTGTGCATGGGCCTGGTAGAAGTTGGTGAGCACACGTAACCGTTGTGCGAGTTACCCTGCCAACTCTTCGGCCACCTTCAGAGGTAACAGGAGAAGCTTTAGGGGATGTCGAGGTGACAGTGAACTCAAAATGGGCGTTGGCGATTTCTGAGAACGCGCGAGAGGCCTGCGTTAACCCGGCGAAGTGCGTCGCACAAAGGCAATGCGCCCGAGCTTCTCGGAGAAACATGAGAGTCGCCCAGGCAAGTGCAAAACCCTCTGTCGTGGTCGTACTGCGCCCGAGCTCATCCAGAAGAACTAGGCTCTCAGATGTCACACTGTGGCTCAATTCTGATAGCTCCATGAGCTCTCGCTTAAATGACGATCGCTGCACGAAGGGTAGTTCGTTGCAAAGCATATGAGCCACAATGCGGTCCGCAATAAATAGATGCGCCGACGCCACAGGAATGAAGCACCCACTCTGCGCCAATGCAAAGAGCTGCCCCGTTTGGCGAAGTAGGGTTGACTTACCTCCCATGTTGGGTCCGGTGACAATGAGAGAAGATACACCTCGCGTCCACTCGATCGTGTTGGGCACGGCGGTGCTCGCGTGTCCCGCCACTCGGTGCTCGGTGGGATGGCGAGCTTGCAGAAGAAAGTAGTGACCTCCCACAGCATTTTGGGTTTGACCACGATCAGGGGATGCCCTTCTCGGACCGCTCTCAACCACACTGGCCTCGTGAGAAAGAGCATCAGCAGTGGACTGAAAATCTGTCGTACTTCCATCCCGCGCGCACAAGCTGGGTCTCACGCACCGGTGGAGAAAAGAATAACGGGCAAACGATAGAAGCATGTCAAGCAGCGCCACCGCCTCTGACATTGACTGCAGTTTACTGCATACGGTCAGCAGGTACTGCAAAAGCCCTTTAATCCCCTGCATCTGTTCAGTGTGTATTGCACTATAATGAGATTGGGCCTCGCGACAGAGAGTATCGAGAGTGTCAGTTGAGCAACGTACACGTCGTCGCACCCTCACACGCTGGCATTCACTCGATGAGGGCAATTCTGGCTGAGCTAGCAACGGGGGACGCCTGGGATCAGCGCCCGAAGCGCGCGTGACTGTGTTTGACTGTGTGTCGATGGGCCTCTTACGTCTGTCCGGGGAACTACTCCCGCACTCTTGCGATTTTAGTGAGAACACAAAGGTTGCGTCACCGTGATCACTTGGAATGCCATCATCGCTACTTGGTGCACCTTCACTGTACCGTAGGGCAGCTTGACGCTCACGGTGCAGCTGTTCCATCAGCAGCGCATAGTGCCCACCACCAGCGTACTTGTATGTAAAGGGGCCATCTAACGTCTTCGCTTCCTCGGCGACGGCGTATGAGAGACTGTAGAGTCTGTCCCTGTCGGGTTCCAAGCGAAGAGAATTCATTTTGCGTTCGTAGCGCAGCTGCACAACGTAATCGGCAATGCGCCCGATCTGCATGCTGAACTGATTCCTCAGCGCATCCAGGACACTTCCTTGCATTGCCTTGACGGCGAAGCAAGACTGCAAAGAGCTGAAAGTCATAGAGTGAGCTGATGCATCCTGGCGACGGCGTCCACTGGCGAATGAACGGCGATGCGATGTCCCCCTAGCAGCACGTGAGGGAAACCCATCACCCAAGCCGTAGTCCGATCGCCCACCTCGAAGCACATCGGAGCCACTGCCGTCAAATCTGTGGGGCGTCACCGGTCGCACAGATGCATCCATATACTCGTGCAAGACGGTCAGCAACTCCCCCATCTGGCATACACGCAACGTGTGTGCGATGCTACCGAGAAGGGACGGGAATTGTGAACTACTTTTCAAGGAGGGGACATCGTTGACAGCATTCGCTGGCGTCATCACTTCCTGCAACTCTCGCGGGAGCACTTCCCACATCTTCTTCTCCAGTGTCTGCAGTGACTCGATGGCACCCCAGAGCTGCAGAAGCGATTGTACGATGTGATGCATTCGTTGCGGGGTCAGGCGCGATGGTTTCTGTGCAAGCGTGGCCATGATCTTTTCCACGTCCACTTCCTTGATGCTTGAGAGAACGCCCTGGAGAATGCTGATCCGCTGCGGGTCAACCACAAGCCATGAGATGGCGTCGTAGCGGTATTGGATGGCGATGCAGTCTCGTAAAGGCTGGAGCAAACTAGTGCGTAAGCACCGCTGCCCCATAAAGGTGCAGGGCCGTGGGAGCGCGAGAATCAACGGAATTGTCTGCAGGCTGTCGTGTGATAAAGCCTGAGTCGGGTCGTCATCCACCGCATACAAGGGCCCTGCTCGTTGTGAGCGCTGCGGTGTTGTCCTCAGCCTCTGCCCAGGGCGAACAAGAGCCACACTTCCTGTTGCATGCGAAGGCGGTAAAATGTGTAGTGCACGGGCGGACGAGCGGGAGATCTCGGCATAGTGTTCCAGGACAATGTACTGCACAGAGAGCGACCCCGGCAGAAGCTGCATGTCGTAGCTGTGCTCGACGTACGCAACAACTGCATTAGCTGCCGCCACACACAAGTAGTTGTTTGTATCCTCTGTGTAGGTCGAAGTCTCCCCTGATGAGCGGAGCTCCCCAAGGCGACGTGCACCCCTGTCTACGTCAAAAAAGCTGCGCTGAACGCCGGTAAAGGTAAGTTCCCCTTCATAATGCTTCAGCAGCGACTGAGTGAAGGTATGATGTACCGTCGTGATGGGTACGAGTACCTCCACAGGGTTGCGGGTGTGAAGCAGTGTGAGGGTCTTTGCGAAGGTGCAGGTGTCACCGTACTGTGTAATCGAGATCTTGAGTGATGAGAGGTTGCAGAAGGCCACGCCCACCTCCCGCTGCCCGTTGTTGATCACGGCGGCTAGACTATAGCTTTCACTGGCGTTGTAGCCTCCACTCGTGCGTGTGTCACCGCCAGAATTGCGTATAGTGCCATCTCCTGAAGGATAAGCTAAGTTCTGCAGCCGCGTCGTTCCCTCGGAAATGGTGGCACTTCCTTGAATAATACTCTCCTCCACTGTGTCCACCCGTTCTACCGGAGATATGGCGGCTATAGAAGAAACTTCGGGTCCATGATGCGCGGGTGGTCCACGGTGACGCGGGAAGAGTGAGGATGGCGAGCGAAATGTAACAATGTCGCTGGAGGACCAAAGCACTCGACTGAACTGTGGCTGCTCGTCACCAATAGGCCACGCCGTAACACAGTTGTCCTGCAGCGATGCAGTCTTGCCGTGTGCAGCATACTCGCTCCAACGAGACCTACGGGTTCTTTCTCCCATGCCGACCCTCCTCCTTTCCGAGGTCAAAGTACGGCACGCCGAGTGCGCATGATCTGTCAATCGCGCATTCTGAGGGCCCACATGCACTCCGCCATGATGCACAATCGGCAGAGGAAAGCGAGCCCCACCGCCTCCCTCGGGCCCAGCCTCGCATACCACCGTGCGCTCCTCCGAGGTGTCCATTGCAGGAGCGTATACATAGGACTGGGGCTGTGTACAGAATGCAAAAGAATATCTCTCCGGCCAGTGACAAGTGTGTGGGGGGTCATCAGCTGTTGGCCAACAGGACTCGTCCATATTGGCGAATGTGATGGGGTACATGCGCTTCCCTCCACCCCAGCACCAACAATCACACAAGCGTAGGAAGACCGTGCAACTTCTGCGGACTATGAAGCGCAATAATGGGGACAGCACAGCACTTAAAATGGGCGCGCGGCCCTCACTGCGTTAAGGCGAGCAATAAATAGAATAGAATCAACGCAAGCTACATGCACCCCAGACGTGAAGCTGTAGTAGTTTTCTTCAGTACCCATCAAGGCAACCAGGGCATGAAACCATATACATGGGAACAGAAGGAAAAAAAGGTGGCGATGCGTGAAGAGCGACGGAAGACGTTGAGGGGGGTGAGGGAGTACACTTCTCGATCGGTTATGCCTACAATACAGGAATGTGTGACATTTCCTAGTCGGATACCCTCCCATAGGGTTGTGCAATCGCGTAAAGGGAGCGCAACAGCACTCCAATGGACAATATTTGTATGGCCTTCGCCAATCGTCTTAGAAGGGTGAAGCGCCAAATCAGTCGAGCGTCTCTCATCCTTCTGAATAACTCTTTTTCCATGTTCACCACCACACGATATGCTACGTGCACATATCTCCGCACAGCACACACGATCCAACTAATCCGTCTTACGCGACTTGGTCATCCGTCGGTAGGCATCCCGAGCCCGCAAAAGAGGTGCTAGCTGACCCACCCCAGCTGTCAGTGTGCAGAACATGTAGCGGGCACTGGTCCACAGAGAAGCCCTGCAGCTCCAACAAATTCTGGTGCACATCCCCAGTTCCAGCATGTGGATCACCCATGAAATCGCACATACCAGCTGAATACCATCAAGAGACCTGTAGACATAGCACCCCAGGTGAAAGAGCCGGCCCATCACCTCTTCTTCAAAAAAAACCGCCGCACGAAGCGGTGGGTACGACGCCTCCCGCACCCTTTGCATATGCTGAACGTAAGGTGGCAATACACGGGTGTTTCCTGCATCGTTGACAGTCGTCCACCACGCCAAATAGTTCAAAAGTAAAAAGGCTACCGATAGTGGAACGGATATAAGCCAGGGCTTCACATAGGGAAGGCGTGGTGCATGCTCATTTTGCGGAAGTGGCGTTGGTGAAGACTCTACAGTAGACTTCTTGTTCGTCATAGGAGACACAGCTAACCAAGGCTTTGCTGTGCAATGAAAATCTCTTGTCCTTGAGTTGGCCGTAGAGGTTCTGTGGGCGAATACAGCAGCGGACTGACGACACAGCGCTGGCAAGCCCAATCAGTTGAAAAAACTGCGCGTCTGGGATAATGGCTTCAGAGAAGAGCACCGAGGAAAGCAGACAGAGATACAAAACAGAAAAGGTTCCGCCGGAGTCAAACGTTTCAGTGAACAAAGACAAGCACAATCAGGATAGCCAACTGCATGGATACTCCCGTACCTCGTCTCCATCAGTAATATCTGGACATCGTGCCACTGCAACACGGAAGGCCAGCCTCCCCCACCCCCCTTCCACACACTCACACACACACACACACGCATGCACACTGCGATGTCCTTCTCAGAGAAACGCCCTCGACGAACTCAAGCACGACTCCCGTAGGGTGTGGACAAATCCATGAAAAAATGTCATCCAGCAAGTTAGGTGCGGCATACAACAACTCAGCTCTCGGCAAGTGTTTTACGCGCCTGCTGCACCAGCCTCTGAAACGTCACCAGGGCTCCGCCTTGGGCATCCACAATCACCAGGGCTACGCACGAGAGGGCAAATATGTTGGCACGAATCAGAGTAGCTTGACGGTCACGTCGCCGGCACTCTTCACTTTTGGAGCCGTTGTACACGAGACGTAAGCGGCCCCCGATTGACCACAAGATTGCCGCTGCGCTTCTCAGTTTTTCTAGCATATGTAATGGGCGCCACGTGTATCCCTCACGGTACTGTTCGATGGCCCAGTACACCACAGCTTCCCTGGGTAGCTCCTTGGGGAAGATGGTAGAAGCGCCCCAAGATGGTGGGCGACCAAGAAAAGGGCATCCCATAGGGGTAAGGTGAAAAGGGCATGTGCCACAACGTGCAAGGGTGGTGTAATGACGACAGTCACCAATAAATAGCAGGTATCATAAGTCAACCCCGTCTCATCAGCGCTCCTCAATCTCAGGAAATCACAATCAAGGACGCAGCCCCTCTTCCTCCTTCCGCTATCCCATGATGAAATAGACAAACGCACCAAGTCCCGTTTTCCGGCTGGTCGCCTAAATTACAGTCGTACTTGCACACACCTAATGTAAGCGAGTTCGTCCACCAATCACCATCATGCAAAAGCTTGCTGTGATTAGTGCCCCAAGAATGCCCCCCAGCACCCCAACATTTATCCACTGGCGCTGAATGTCAAAACCGAGAAACATGGCATACTCCTTCCCTGTGTAACACATAGGGTTACGTGCTTCAGTACTAATGTCCCTCCGGGCATGAGAAGGGAAGGGTTGGTGTGGCACCATCAAACGTACAGACGCTGGCAAGCCCCTCCCCGTTTCACCCCTCGTAAGCCCATTCCTGTCACACCCAAACGTACTCTCCCAAAAATGCGCCACAAGGCTCGATTCGAACATCAGTCGTAGGACAGACATATATGACACCCATTGCGCTGGCCGGAGTAACGTGGTCAAGTTGAATATCACCCCTGCGAGAATAATGTTCAGCACGTACACGGCCAACAGCACGCCCCGAGTAATCGATGTAGGCCACTTGGTCATGCAAAGTAGCCATACCAACCAGTGCGTGCATAAGGACCCCATCGCCATCGCCACCGACATTTCAAAGAGCGGAGAGTAGCGTGCCCAAGGTTCACCCAGATTGGTCACAAGAAATAGCACCAGTGCAAACACTGAAGCCAGAAAAAAGCGTTGCCCGGCACTAGAAAGTACCTTGTAGACGATATACGTCCCTGAATGATAGTACCCACGGGCATGGTGCGCTTGAAAGCTCGCAAATTTCTTCCGAACCGTGTCGAGTGTCGCAATACTCTGCAGAAAAATGGAGTTCACCACAAAGAAAAGAATTCCAATGCGACTCTGCATGCCGCTCTGTCCATCATCTTGCCGCACATACAGAACGGCCAACAGCAGGGCTCCGGAGAGGCTGAGGACGAAGAGCGCCCCGCCAGCGAGAAGGTTGTTACGCAGCCCTAGTAGAGAATAGAAGAACAGGTTGAGAAGCTGCTCGAGGGGACCTGGGCCACTGTGCCTACGACTGAGAAGTGCATACTCCCCTACTGCGCACCCACGCATGTATCGGTTTACGGTCCGGCGCAGACAATGCCATCTCTCAGAGCTCTCCCACGTTTCGGCTAGCAAGCCTGAATGATTGGAGGCCACACTGTACAGGTGCTCTAAAAATGGCTCCATATCAGTCGACGGACAAGAAGGTCGTTGCTCTGGCAATTCACGATTCCCCTGCTGTAGAGGTGTAGCACTCTCTTCCGCCACTGTCCCGCCATCTGGAAGCTGCAGCACCGCGTGCAGGTCACACAACTGCCCGCAAAAGAGAACTCGATTCCCCTCAACCATTAGCACATCGTCCACATAGCGAAGAACTGCCCATCGGGGCTGCACCATTGACAGCACCACTACACGCTCATTTGAAGTGAGTTCCCTTGGTGCCTGCTCCGCAGGGAAGCGAACACTGGAGCAGGAAATACCATGCGCCCCCGCCAGCGAACCGGCGGCCACGTTCGCACAGAGGCTAACTCTTGAACTACAGTCATCCGCGTTTTGCTCTGGGCATGGGGAAACACTGTGAGGAAATGGCGGGCAGGCAATGCTGCGTAAAATTGAAAGATACTGCTGCGCCTCGTGCGTCGCCAAGTCCTTGAGCGGCTCTTCCAGTATCACCAAGGTGGGATCCAGAATGAGCTCCCTCCCCAGAGCTACGCGCCGGCGCACGTAAGTCGAACACTCCCTAATCACACAATACTGCACAGACTCCAAATGAAGCTGCTGTATGACATGCTCCACATAGTACGCGCGTGAGGACCTCGGCACACGCATTGCACAGGAGTACTCCAAGTTCTGCTTTACCGTGAGCTCTTCCATAAAAAAGGAATCCTTGGTAATAAAGGCCGTGCAGCTTTGGTATAACGTAGCCGTTATCGGCGTGCCGTTTAACATGATGCTACCGGATGCTCCATCTTCCTGTCCCGCAAGGGCATATATGATATGCAGAGGGACGAGTTCCCCGCAGGTACTTATAATGGAAGTCACCCTCCCGCTGGAAAACATGGCGGTCAGGTCCGCCATCACCACTTCCTTCCCCTTTTCAATTGTTACTTCGTCACAGCACAGCGTATGTCGCATTGTCCTGCACGAGGCAGGAAAAGCCACAGATGCTTGCTGGTTGGTCCTGCACAGGGTGCCTCCGACACGCTCACCAAGCTTCTTCTGTGGAGGCTGAGAGGAGAAAACAGGTACTGCTATACTTTTGGGCACAGCGCTGCCCAGTGGGGGCGGGCTGGTTCCATAGCTACCGCCTTCGGCTGATGTAAGCTGTGCTGGCACAGAAGGAGAGGTGCTACGGTGACTGGTGGAATAGCTTTCCGTGACACACTGCGACCCTACTTCCTCAACGTGCGGGCTAGTCATGGATGCTGGGGGGGTGTCTATCAATTTCGCATGCTCCACGGGATGCTGTCCTACAAAGAAATAGAAGTAGAAAACTAAAACAACATATTAACAAAATGAGCCTCGCAGCGCGTCACAGGTATGGCACTCCCAACGGAAAGACGGATGAGCATGTCACACCCACTTACACACGAACAGAATTGTGCTCACAGATGCTCAAAGAATACCAACACATATATAGGTAATGGAAGTACCCATTTTTTTCCGTGTGCGTTTAGCCTCACGTGCTACATCCTGCCACCCCGCCATCATCATTCTTGCTCTGGGAAAGGCGTGCTTTGGAATATGATACGTCCCCCCGGGTCTCTTCTACCACTACTTGTGGTTATCAGTGTCCCTTGGGCGAGCTCTCGTCAGCGTTTGACTCAGCTCTGTTGGTGTCCCTCTTGGGGGTGCTATCGAATGTGAGTGTTCACGAGAAACAGGATCCTGCTGATGGAGATAATCGACTGTACACGCTGTTACCAGAGACACAGCCGCCAGTTGTTAGAAATGCCCCCCCCCCTCAGGGCCAACCACCTTGGCGCCCCTACCCCCATAGCCTCCCTGACTACCCGTTAGGGACACTGTCTCGCACAGGGAAGATTCAAGTTTCAGCTAAATGGGACGCCTGCCGTCGTCCTAGTACATCACATACAAATCATTGATTAAGCAAAAGTAGCTTCTCATATCGTCCAGTGCCTCATACGTTGGCACAAATGTGCTACAGCAAGCCTTCACTCTCCAGTACCTGTTTGTATTGCGCAAAAATAGCCTCCAGTCCTGCACTGGAGGGCGCCGCAGTAATCATCTTCTGCAGCGTAGAGTGAAGAGCCTCATGCAGGGCGCCTTGCTCTCGGTACTGGGCAAAGCTTTCCGTAGAACGAGCGCTCTCACACGCCGTGCAGAGTGCACGTATCACATGGGAGGCGAGGTCTTCCTTGCTAAAACGTCCTCCGATTAAGCAACTCATGGGGACCTTCCCCAGTGCCGTGGCGGCTTGCGACCGCACTTTAAAAATGCGGTCGCGCGAGATGGTACTGGTGAGCGCCTCTACCCCCTTCACAGCGAACACCGGCTCTGCTTCAAACACCACCTCGCGTGACAAACCCATCCCCAGTGCCACTGCCGCGTTCCAGCGATGCTTGGCTTCGCGGTGGTCTGGGTGCAGAAATTGGACCAGCGTTGAAAGGAAGCCCTCTGCCACGCCCTCCTGCCGATACGACAACTCACCAATAAGATCCTCAAAGGTAAGCACCTGTAGGAGAAAGCTGATCATACGGATACCATGGCTCTGCACAGATGAGTCGCTCTCCATCATAGCGGCGTGCATGGCCGTGTCACACAGAGTTTGAAGCGACTCAGGTGATTGTCGCACCGCATACGTCTCCTCGATCAGACGCGAGGTGAGATTTGACAGTACAAAGGCCGCCTTTGAGCGGACTTCAACTTGGGTGTCCGCCATCAGGGACCCTACAGCACACTCGATGAACACCTTGTTATGACTATCCATGCAAGGATACTGCCATGCCCATACACCAATAGTGGTAAGCGCTTCTGTACGCACCCCAGCACTCCCGACCGACAAGGTACGGACCACAAAGTTCACCAGCCGCTCACGTTCCGCAGAACCCAACGAAACCATAAAACTATCACCCATCTGTGCGAGACAGCGCAGTACCATGCATTGCACTTCCTCCACCTCCTGCAAGTTCATTGCAGGAATCAATATGCGCTCGTAGATAACACCCTTCTGTGCAAAAGTGGCACGCCCAGCTTCTTGTCGCTGTGCGGGATCGGTCGAATTACCGTCAAAGGCCTTCCAAACGTATCCCATAAAGTGCACCCATGCACGCAGGCACTCCGCGAATGCAGCAGCATTTCCTGCCGCGGCATCTACCCTTCCCTCTTTCGATGTCACCAGTACCCGATGCTTTGCCGTCCCTGCGGTTCTCGGCTTACAGTCGGTAGAACAACTCGCGTCTGTGTACCGTATCGGGGTTGGGGTATTGTCGAGCGATGTATCTCTCCGGGAGGTATCACTGATAAGCTCCTGCAGAGCCATCACGACGTGCACAGAGGCATCAACTAACTTGTCAAAACGCTCGTGCACCAGCGCGGGGTAAAGTCGAGACAGCTGGACAACGCATCGCCAGACCTCGGGTCGCTCCACTGCGTGCAGGAGCAGTGCACCCATCAAGTTGTTGTGAGTTGAGTCCAAGAATGTCGCCGACGCGGCCTGCCGCAGCGACTCATTCTGAAATAACTGGGTGAGGAAGCCAAGCAGTGGCACGTACTCAGGGCAATGACTATCCTCGAGTGTCTGTTGGAGGATAGGCAAGCGCAACGTTTCCTGCACGACATGGAGACAGTGCGGGCAGCGTTTGTACGGGGTGGTTACCACCACTGCAGAAAAGACAGAATAAAGTTGCATCCGCGTCGCCGTCACCGGTGGGACCAAAAGCGCCCTCCCCTCGTTCCCGTATTCGTTTCCCTGCCCCTTCAACGGAGAGCTCTCAGTCGATGAGGGTGACGCCTTCAGCGCCCAATGCAGCGATTCATGAATTCTGTACAGCAGCGTGCCGCACTGGGACGCGAGTGAAACAAATGATTGATGGCTGCGCTGCGGTTCTTGAGCGTATTGTAAGTTTATCTGCAGTTTGCTTAGGAGCGTAGCAACCGCACAGGCAGCAGCAGCGCGGACGGTGAATGTGGAGCTCCATAGCAGCGGCGTCAGCAGCGGATGATGGACCTGCCGGCCTCTGCGCGGGTCCACTTCTGGAAAGAGCATCGGCAGATAGGTAGAAGCATTAAAGGGCGAGTCACGGAAACGAGTAACTGTGGCAGCCAACAGCCATAGCGCCATTGCACGCACATCCTGTCTTATCGCTTTTCTTCTCCCCACGTCTGTGTGCACTTCATTGTCGGAGATGGAGCTGCCCGAGAAGTGCTGAGCGACGGACATTGAAGAGGGAACTGTACACTGCACCGTTAGCTCAACCGATGCACGTATCAGGTGCTCCGCCAGACGGTCGTTGAGGGAGACGCCTGTAGCCAGGCCATTGCTGGAAAGACGACTACCCATCCAGCCCCGCAGTTCCTCTCTTCCACTACTGAGCGAGACGTTATCTCGGTTGCGGCGAGGGGTGTGGGCAGTAGAGTTGCTAGCTGCGGGGGTAGCCCGGCCGCTCGTGGAGGTCGAATGATACCCTAGGCCGATGCCTGCCATGCACGCTGTCTCTAAGCAATACCACGATATTAGTTTTGCGAGCAGCAGGACAGCTTCAATAGAGCTCTCACTAGCAAGGAAAGTGGTCCCGCTACTTTGCGGATGGTTACAGGGCGTCACCATGAGTGTAAGCTGGACAGCAGCGGTAAGTAAAAGTGGTACGCTAGGCAGCGGCGATGCTGTTGGTGACGATGAATTCGGCACGGAAGAAGCTTGTCCTTGTGCCGCCTCGGGGCCTGGAAGAGCCGCTCCCTCCACATTCAGCAATTTTGCTGCGTTCTCAACAAGGGTGGCGGCCCCTGGTCGGAGGCACTCATGCAGTTGTCGGAGGGACGTAATAGTGGTGCATGTAGGTGAGGATACTACAGCGGGAGAAGGAGTGGGTTTTCCCTCCGTCTCTTTTCGAATGCCGATATCAAGGGCCTGGGGAACAGCAGCAACTCCCTTTGCTCGTGGCATGAGTGTGCAGGTGAAGAAAGACGGCTCTACACCTTCCCTGTATAACAATTTACTCCGCCCTCCCCGCCTGTAGCAGCCAATGAGAGAGCAAAAAGTACAATAAGCCTTTTGAAAAATACACTGCACTCACGCAACCGCTGTAAAGGCAGGGTACGTGAGCAACAAATTGGAAGAGATGCACCGAGTGCTGACAAAGTAGCCCAGATCGCTCACCTCCCTCCCTCACTTCCGTTCCGTGCATCTCCCCCTACTGCTGGCGTTTTTGCCATCTGCAGAAAAGAAGCGCAGACAGCCCGAGCACACTCTTACAGTTCAGCACAAGCATTTGCAATGGTAACCCATTGGCATACAGCACCATTCTCATCACATCTTGTGCGTCTCATAATGCAAGGGAGCCGCTCCCAGACCAGTCTTCTTCCGCAACTTCATGGCGCCTACCGTCTTGATTGACGTCTCCCTCACGTCAAGAGAGCCGCCTGAGGCAACGGACGTTATAGTCGAGTGGTTATCGACGCTCCGAAGTGTTGTAAGTGTCAGGGAATTTTGTGAGCATTGATGTAATAGCTGTCCATGTGGACGGGGAGGTGCAGCTCCCACGAGGGAGCCGTCCCCCCCGTCGTCGTCCCATCCATTATCGGCCCAGTCATCCGCATCAGGCAGCAACGGCGCTGGCCCGGTCGAAGTATTCTCTGTCATGACTGGGAGAATGGGCGGTGTTGTCGCACTGGTATGTCGTGGCGCAATACCTACAGGACTGCTTAGCACCGATGCCGAGATGGGGGTAGCCAAGGAGGACCCAGAAGAGGTGGTTACTGGGTGCGCCGGAGGAGGTCTTGAAAAGGCAACCCCAGCGTTCCGGGCCCCAACTTCTCCCTCAGCAGATCTCACACCAGCCACCCCATCTTCCTCCTTGAGCAACGCGCTGTGATTCTCCTCAAGTCTCGAGATGGCTGAGCGGATGACCGTCAATGCGCCAGAGCGTACTTCTCCCACTGCGTCCACCGCCAATGGGGAAGCTGCTGGCAGCACCACTTCTGCCACCTGCTTCGCTGTCATGTTGGGTAGTGTTGCGCAGAGTCCGCGCAGTGCAGCAATTCGACTGGGGACGAATGGGTCCTTGAGCATGCGCCCAAAACCTGTCAGCATTACACTCGCACGTCGACTGGCGGAAATGTGCTCAGCAATGAGACACAAACAGATGGTTGCGTTGGTACGGATAGCGCCATCCACATCCTGCTGTAGAGTTGTCACGTACCGTACTGCCTCTTGATCCATGATGCGGGTCGATAAGTGGGGGGCAAAATGCACAAGTGCGCGTGCCGAGTACTCGCGGATGCTGGGCGTCGAACTAGAGAAACCGGAGGTAAAGAGAGGCCATACCTTGTCGTTAAGGATACTCGATGGCAAGCGTCCCCCATATGTTTCTGCATGCTGAAGCAGACGGTACCTCAACAACCTGTCTGGTGACTGAAACGCCGCGACAAGAGCACGTCCCACAAACTTCTCAAAGTCTGTCGGATCCTTCACCTTATCGGCCACCTTCATCATGGGAGAAACGACAGAGGCGCCCACGCCAAAATTAAGGGACTCCGTCAATTTCTGCAGGACAAAGTGAATGCAAGACCGTAGGGGAAAGCCCTCTATAACCCCGTCGAGGTGTTCCATAAAGCTCTCCCGTTGAGCTGCATCCATCAAGGTAATCTCCTCCAGCTGCGTCATGCACTGAACGTACTCGCTGCTGGATACAAAGTCACATGACTCGAGGAAACGGGTAACTGTATACCGTGTTGCAGGATTGGCACTACACAGACCGGTGTATGCACTACGTATCCTCGGCGGCAATCGGCTGCAGGAGCGCAAATCACTTGCCTTTAAGCTGTGTCGTAGATCGATAAGCTTCCCTTCCACGGCTTCAGACTCTGAGACGATGAGGGTCTCATAAATCAAACATGCCAACCCCCAGGCGTCCACCGCATTCTGTTCAGAAGCGCCAGAACGTCCCATAGCCGCTGACTGCATCTCTGGTGGGCGGCGGTATTCGGGGAGTACATGGCACCCGTGCACATGTATCAGATTGGCACTTTCGTCATCGCCCACAGAGGCAAGCTCCAGACCAGATAGACGCCACATACCGCTTGGGGTGACGTATACAGACTCGCTGCACACATTACCATGAATAAGCCCATTACGATGCAAAGCCAGAAGAGCGCTGGCCACCGTCTTCAGCCCAAGTGCCACACCTTCAAAGTAAAGTTCTGCATCTTCATCATAGTAGTAATGCCGCTTTACACGGCTGCCCAGCACGTCAGTCAACGGTTCACATTCCTCAGTGGCTATATACACCGTTTCTTGGTGCTCCACCGCGCCGTAACAACGAAGAAGCCCGGGCAACATCAGGCTTTTGGCACGTTTTAGCACGTTGTGTGCGAGGTCCTTTGTTCTTTGATCGGTGCGGGCCAGTGAGCACGAAAATATATTGACGGGACGCGCATCCTCATCGCACGTACCGCGGCGCACTGTCCATGTAAGGCTACCAGACACTATAGTGTACTCCGCTGCTCCACTAGTGGTAGTAAAGGGAAAGTTGGGGATGGACCCAGAGAACCCCATCGCCTTCAAAAGAAACGCCATCTTTGCGCTTCACAGTCCAGAGTCGGAGCAGTGGCTGCACTTTTTGTGTGGCGTTGCAGCTGCACCCGGGCCCGGTGTGTGAGACAGAGTTGAGCCAGCTTCACCGCGACAGTACCCTTTCAGTTGTCCTGGTAGGCAGAAGCTTCTACCGGAACGGGGCTCAAGTCCTTTTCAAGATGCTTCGTTTCGATTCCTCAAACTACAAAATCTTTCCTGAAAGGGTAACCACAATTTCGTTATGGAAGTATGTTCCACCAAAAGTAGGGCAGCTGAAGCACCAGTCAGGGTCCAACAATGAAGCCCTGCGCCTCACGTACCCTCCTACAGGGGGGAGGAAGAAGAACACAAGAAACAAGAAATAAAAATGCCAACAGTTGCATACAGCAGGCAGACTGTCCATGTATTAGTCTACTCGTCGCACAATGCAGATTAAGCCAACGATGGTACAACTATCTGACGGCGGCACACATCGCGCTAGAGTGTGACACTCTGCGCCAGAATGATTAGCACACGGCAACAAACATCCTCGCGCCACGTCTTTATCCTGTCTAAGCACCGCTGAACGGAATTGAGTGGCCAGCCCTACGGCGTTGGTCGCAGGGCTCCACATATGCACCGCATTCTGTCTCGATAATTCTGCCTGTTGCAACCCAAACAGTACCAGTCCCCCCTGGACCAGAAGGACAGCACGTCCACATGAACACAGTCCAGGGCAGGCAATGTGCAGGTAACACAATTTCTTTCCTGTCGGCGGTTCACCGTGTGGCACGCACACCGCCACATATCACCGCCTTGTAGTAGCATATGGTGCCACGGGGCGCCACAGTGGCGGCATAATGCATCACCATGCCTGATGGAGGTGTCTTTGCGTGATCCACCATCAGCCTTGTCGGCAGTAGGTGCTGCACGCACCACGAAATGAGAACTACGATTAATATGATCACATGCTTCACAGAGCCAGTTCGTGCATCCCTGCACATCCCACAAGCCGACAACTCTTTGCAGCGCTTTATCATTCAATATGCCGTTTGGTAAGCGGCAACGCATGCAGCTTGGCCACACGGATGGGTTAACGATGCCACAGCTGCACCACCACGGGCAGCGCGGAAGATGCGAAACAGTCGCGCCGTGCAGAGGCGAGGCGCACTGTCTGCATACCAGCTTTGAGGCCAGTCGGGGATTACAGTTGTGTATTCCAAATACCCTCGTCGCATGTATCTGATCGGATGGATCGCTACCATAGACGTCCTTGTTGCCAACTGTGTTTGGCGCACTACACGCTCTGCAGGTCAGAGTCAGCTTAAACCGCTCCCTCTCGCAATGGCGGCATGTAGACGATTTTAGGGAATTGATCTCTGTGCATCCTGCGCATCGCCATCTGATAACACGATTCCTCATGTTAATGACGCTCCCAACCGAGGCCCGTCGCACCTCATCCGCGACACGCTCGTGGTGAATCGGCCTGATTTCCCTTCCAACAGGTCTTATCTGGCCGCAGCACCGGCACTGCGCATCGCGCTCAAAGCTAAACTCGTGGCAGACCTCACAGATCCAGTTCATTGGGTTTGTCCTCCATATGTTCACTGCCTTCTCAGCGTCATGTCGCAACGCATGGCACTGATCGCAAACTGAACGGGAGCGGTGGGGCATTGGCTTCAGGCAGCGGCCACACACCCAGCCACCCTCCCTCAACGCCCGTCGTCCCTCTTCCGAAAGCTGGGCGTTGTTTACCGCCTCCTGCTCCTGCGTGGTCAATGGTGCCGGCTGCAATTGTAACCCCTCTTGTTCCTCACCGCGTCCATCGCGCAGGGGCAACTGATTGCTTTCAGCTCCAAGTGAGTTTTCATTCATCTGTGCAAGGCGGATGTCGTGGCCACCATGGGGTACCTGTGTATTAAATTCGACGGCGTCAATCGGCCAAGGTGGGAGGGCCGCTCCATCATGCAGTGACAACTCAACGGATGGGGGAGCAGTGATGGCAAAGGGTAGCATACCTGGAGGTCGGGAGCGGATATCGGGTACATGACGCAATAACAGTTGGAGGGCGCTGTTGGAGAATGCGCGAGAAAGTCGCAGGTGTGGTAACGCACATGGAGCACAATGCAAGAGTGGATCACAACGGCGACGGGCCATTACAACATTACGCGGTTATGTGGAAGGGGGTAATGCGTGTCCACAGAGCGTCGGACCGTCGTGCTGTCCAGCTGGACCTCTTTCAGTGAAGGCATCAAAACGGAGGAAAACAGGTGAAAATGTGACGAAGGAACAGATCATCCGCTGCACCTCTTGCCTCAGGCAACAACAACAACAACAAACTCCCAAGAAGATACAGTGCACCGTAGCACCGGGGCATTACCGACCGCCCAGCATAACGCGTTTCAGAGAAGCCCGTGAATCCCGGGTTCACACCGCCCACAAGCTCCCTAAACACACACACTCAAACTCAAAAATAAAGAAATAAAAAGCTGCAGTAGTCCGGTAGGTGGTGACAACACGTGATCCACTGTCACGACGGCGAACACCAGCGTGTCACAAGTGGTGTAACTCGGTAGGGGATGGTATGCGCTGTAGCTCTGCACCGATGGCCGAAATGGAACCCCGCCGCACCTGCCATTCAGGGCAACCAGGTGATACTCGGCTTCTTGGAGAAGCTGACGTGCTCCCTAAACGGGACATCGAAGCACCCGCTAGGCCACACAGTCCAGCAGAGTCCAATAATGTAACCGCCTCGCGGACCATCCCATCACGTAGAAGCTTCTGTGCTTCCTTTTTAGTTCGCTTCTCCTTTCTACGGAGGGCGCGCAGATACTGGTGCGACTGGTTTGCCACGGGGCATACGGCGCAACGTGCATAGGGTGCGTCACACCACGGACAGGTGTTGTGTCGTCCCTCCCCTCTGTAACGTGGAAGAGGGACGGACGATGAAGCGACGGGCTCAACAAAGTTGTGGGATCTTGTGGGAAGTGGTACATCTACGGAGCCTGCACACGGTCGGGGTGCAACAACACCCGGGGGTACAACATCGGGTGATGGGGTCGTATCCCTGCTGTGCTGTGCGAGAGAAAGAGGTTGCTCCTTCACTTCGCCTGAAGTATCTACTGAATAGAGGATGCACAGGTGTGTGGGCGGTGGCGGCGATGGGGACGTCAGACGACCACGATGCCAAAGATGTCGTACCCTTGCATTCCGTTCATTGTCTGCAGCGCAGGATGGTGCGGTTGCGGTGGCATCAGCAGTGGGTTTCATGTCATCGCCATCCGTACGGCTACTCGCAGGCGGCATTCTCTCCTGCTGAGGGAGTATCATGGTGGGGATCTCCAATGGAAGAAGTTCCCGTCCAAGAGAAGCAGCCATGCCTTCCGCCTCCTCACCCACATAGCTTAGGCAGTTCCCCCCATTCCCGTCATGGAGAGACAACGGGGAACTCCCAGCGTCGGCCACTTTGTTGGCACCATCCAGTATAGCATTCTCATCGGGGTCCCAGTTCCGCATCACACCTGTGGTTACCGATTGACAAAAGGGTGACTGCTGTGGTGACGACAACAAGCGTGCGCCCGCACCGGAAAGCGGCAATGCGGCAGATGCACTGCCACTTGCCAAAACAGCGGCGGTAATGATGTTATTCTCATCGTCTCCTGCTACGGCACTTACGGTGCCGGGTGGCTGTACATGCGATGTGTATCGTTCGGTCGTGAGCCCAATTTCAGTAGGCGTGTCTATCGAAAGTATTTTCCCGCCTACACCGCTCACCGTAACGATGCTGGTCAACTGGATGTCTTCGTAGTTACAGTGGGTAGGTTGTCCTCTCATAGACGCAGTACCAGCAGTTACGTCACCCCGTTGTTGGGATTCTTCGGTGGCTTTCACAGGGGAAGCAGCAAACTGCACATCTGAGTGAGAGCGCTGAAAACAGTCTCGACTTCCAACAGTTTCCACATGGCCCTCCACCTGCTCCGCTCCCACGACAGTACGGATACTTTCCGAAGTGAGAACATGCCGTTCCTTGCTGTGCAGCGGCGCTACAGACAATACGTCCCCTTGGTTAATAAGCGTACCACCAATGGCCGCTGGCCTCCATCTCAAGAACGTATGCAGTACACCCCTTTCTGGCATATGGCTCTCCCCAATCGCGGTCTGACTGGCAGTGCCATCAGTAGGGTCCTGATGGAGCGTGCTGTTTTCATTATTACCGCGAGAATGGCAACCGGCCATCATTTGCTCCACTTGCATCAGCAAGAGAGAAAAGGAGTCGCACTCTGCTTCCTCAATGAGCGCCCTACTGCTCCCCTCAGTGACGACGAACACATCTACAATCACAGAGAGGAGCATAACGTCGCTACTCACACTCCCCGGATGCACAGAGGGCATCGCCAGCAGCCCATCCTCCAGGTTCGCCGCACTATTCCTTCCACTGCCACCTAATGCTTCCCTTCGGGTCGTTGCCGTCGTGTGCAGCGCAGAACGACGCCTCACACGGGGGGCAATTCCTAACAACGGCGAGGAGGCGGCCTTCCGCACCTCACATGATCCTGAGGTTGCTTCGACGTCCATCCTTTGATACCTGTTGGCCAAAGCACTCTCCTCCAATATGGTATACGCTTTCGTAAAGGAAGGCGTGGACGGCACAGAAAAGTCTGCGGTGTCATCGTTGGAATTTGAAAAGACAGCGGGCTTAATATTTCGGTTCCACCACGGTCTGTCGAGCGCTGCAGAGGCGCGTGGGGCTTCCACCACGAGGCACCGGTGTGGCGAGGCGTCACGTCTCTTAGGCATGGAGGGCCAACGACTCGTTGGGGTATCAGCACTAGTCGCTTCGCCATCAGCGGTGGCGTCGGTCAGGTGTCGCTGAGGACTTATGAAACTTGGAAGCATGGTGTGTATAGATTCCGTGCTGGCTGTAGAACTTTCGCTTTGCTTATCTGTAGTGAGTGTGTCGGTGTGTGGATTGTTAGCGTCCTCGTCATGCGCATGAGAAGTAGCGCGACGAGACCCAACTTCCACGGCAGAGAAGGGCCTCTGTCTAGGGGGACGCACAGGTGAGTTGGTGAAGGATGGTGTGTCGATCCGGCTTGAGTCTAAGGGTGATAGTTGTCTGGATCCTACCCCGCCTCCAGTTGGCGGAGGGCACCGAGAATGGAGATGACTGGCACTATTGTGGTGTCGCATAGGGCCTCTGACAAATGGTGATGCTCGACTTTTAATAGGGGTGACCCGTTCACGCCATAACGCAGCTAGCGCGTTTCGGTCATTCCGCTCTGACCGACTACCCGTTCGAAACTCGTGTTCGGAGCCGTTAGTGGCGTTTTCGTTGTCCACGCACCCCTCACGGCTCTCCCACTCATCCTCATGGGGGATGCGCTGAGAAATTAGAAAAGAATCACACCTATCCATGGGACTGCTCTGTTGGAGTGGAATCAACGGCGGCGACGCAGCAGAGTCGTCCTCCCACGCAGAATAGGATGAGCTCCGTGCCTGTGCAAAATAGATCAGGTCATCCTCCAGCTGCCACTCAGGGGCGGCCGTAGAATTCTCCCCATCCTCTACAGGGTCTTCACACGGTACAAAAAGAGAGAAGCTTGTCTCTGCAGGCTCGTTAGGGTACGGTAAAGAACACCGTGGGGGTTCTGAATCGTGTTGGGAAGCTAATGCGCACAACGGAGGTATGGAAGTCTGAAGAAGTGGTTCCGCATGCTTGTGTTCGTTCCCAGAACGAGACTCGGCCTTGTGACGCTCTGGGCTTGCTGCTCGCCTCTGCCGCGCTCTCGCAGTCGACGCGGGTGGGTTGAACAGTTTACCCAATGTGAGTCTCCTGCAACTGGCATCGTCGGACGAACGCCGACATGAACCCTGAGCACTAGCTGACGAGCGAGGTGCGAACGGCGGGCAGGGCGGCTTTGCCGCAATGACGGCAGTGGAGCAAGTTGAAGAAACACTGGAGGAGAGTACTAATCCCCCACCGGGTAGTCTTGTAGCCTCTGCTAGCGGGGTGGACGTATGATCCAGTGGATCGGGGAGGGTTCCCAGATGCGATTCACGATGGTGTGTCGCCTGAGCGGAAGGCAGTAAACGGGAAGATGGTTTACAGGTAGAAGCGTTCCCTTCGCTAGAATATCTCACTAGTTCCCTCGACTGTGGGCGTTCGGCCTGGTCTTCCGTACCCCGGGGTATGCCCTCATGCTGCAGCAGTGATTCAGTCTGGCCGGCAACGCAGGCCGACTGCAGGGTCGTGGCGTGAGAACGGGAACTCTTTTTTTCCCAGTTCAGTACCGCCGTGGCACTCCGTGCGCCGTCCTTCCTTCCGTGCTCCTGCTGCCATTGTGGTATTGGTAGTGCGTCATCGGTTGAGGCGATACTAGCGTGCTCTTTGTCGGACGCCACCGTGGAGAACGAGGTGAACGTGAGAGGGCGTGTCCGAAACGGAATACGTTCGCCACTCTCATCACTGGCACTGGCAACATGATGCGGTGCCCCCGATGGCAGTATCCGGTTTTCTGCTGTCGACACTGCGAGACTGATGCTCACTGTATCCTCATGTCCAGCACCCTTGGGAGGGGAGAGGCAAACACGGTCCACGGATTCCGTGTGTCGCTTATTTTGGGGTTTCCTCCGGAACTTGTTAGCAGCGGCAGAAGGCGATGCATGACCCATTCTCTACCGCGGCATTGACCTCCAGTTGCTCACCACTGTGGGAACGCACTATCTACAAAGATACTCGTAGGCGCCACCACCGCGTTCCTCCACAGACGAAAAAAATCGTCTTTGTATGCCTCGCACAGTGTACGGATGCCAGTGCTCGTGCGGTGCACCAAGAATTCAAAGATGCCCCGAAGAATATCAAATGTTTGCAGTCTCGGTAAGGTGTATAGCAAAGATAATCCCCGTAAGGTGACTCTACACGCCTGTTGGTACACGAATAAAGCTATAGCCGGTCACTCCTCTCGATGAGGTCACTAGCCGACAATAAGGGACCATCAAAGGGAATTGGGGGAGAAAGACAAGGAAATGACCGACAGAAGACAAACTCGAGATACTACCTCCAGGGAGAGCGAGCCAGACCGACCCATTCTGTTAGCTGGCGCAGAAAGTACGCATGCGACCTTACGCGTGAACGTTACCCGTCTCTTTGTTAGTATTCAACCAAGTAGCAGTGCCCTTCCTCCATCGATCTTATAGAAGGACGACACACTTGCCTGAACGATAGACGGCAAACGGTGAGGAAGGGGATCGCTTATTCAGTCCATGCTGGAAGGCATCCCCAAATCTATGGAAAACCACACTGGAGTGACTCAGGGGCATCGCCCACATATAGTGATACCGCCAATGCTTACGGGTGGAAGAGTGAGGAGATAGGAGAGCAACACCTTGTACAGCTCACTCTCCTGGCCTACCACCGTTGGAAGCGTTTTCGCTCCGCTCTGCGGCGTTTTATCCTTCCTCATTCCGAAGTGGGTTGCCATTGTGGTTTGGATAGGTATGGAGCGATGCGCTGTGCAAGTAATTCTGTCTCGATAATCAGCGCCTTTCTCTTCTGCTTTAGCTCAGGTCTTCCCCGAGTCGGCGCTGCATCTAGGCGTACGATGTATAACGTAAGGAGTTCATCCGCCTGAATTGCCTTTTTGGCAATCTGCTCATCTAGTTTACGGAGTGCCAAAGATTGCACCCCATCCGGAACGGCCTCTGCGCTGGAGAGGAGTGCCTCTCGCTGCCGTCTCAGTTCCTCCAGGTCATCAATGGACTGGCGCATCGGCACCTCGTGGGAGGCAGTAACCTGGTGGAGAAAAGAACGAAATGCACTTTCGGCTGGATCGACAAACTGAATATCGTCCGACTCGTCTCCAACAACAAAGCGCGGTTTGCCAGAACGCTGGAACACAAACGATACGGCAGCACCTGCCAAGGTGAGCCCAGCCACACCACTGAGGATAAGGGTACAGTACCGCCTCGTAGTAGGAGTGTTGACGAAGCGAATTAGCCGTAGGAGCGGATAACTGCTGGCCGGCCTAACTGCGAGAGTGAGGGCTGCCGTCGACGCTTTCGCAGAAGTGGGGGATGCCACTGGGGACAACTCAGTGCGTGAAAACCAGCTCGACATCACCTCATACCCTAAAAAGATGCGAAGGAAGAAAATTGCGAACCGAGGATGAGGAAGAAGCAATTGAGCCCCGGTAAAGACATAACAGTCTGATGAAAAGGAAAAAAAAAATGAAATCTGCAAGAAGTTGTGAGAAATAAAGTGGAAGGCTTTGGTACCACGCACCAAAATAGGTCCACTGGTTGTGGTCCGCACACAAAAAGGAGTTGTCCACATCAAAAATATGAACACATGTGGTGGGGCTCCGAAAGAGCAGGACGCAACCACATCCTCCACAACCAATGAGGCACGCTGGTACCCCAGCATGAAATACCAACGTTCATCTACATCATTCAGTTCCAAGTGTAGGCGATTACAGTATCAAACATTGACCCCAAACGAGGCTACCATGCCTACGATCCGTTACAAAAAAATCCCAAACCCCGTAACGAAGTCCTCATCCGCCTTCGCCGGCCCAACAAACGCAAAGTGGTAACGCGTACGTGAGGAATGCCACCCTCTTGAGAGCCCGCGCCTCCCCAACATCGCGCCTCAAGGAAAGTGGCACGATCAGTCACCCTCTCGCCGTTGCGGGAAGTCCAAGCCGATCAGTCTTAGGCAAGCCAGTACCTGGGTACTAGCACAACAAGCCACCGGGTCGGTTATCGTGGTTGGACTACACCCTTATCTGTTGCTCAGCCCGCGGTGGCACCCCCCCCCTTGAAGGCAAAACGTCCACTAGCATATACAGGCGCAGAAACGGATTTCTTGCATAGTGTGTCTGCCATAACTGCATGGTGTGCACCCAATCCTTGTCGCTCAGCAGGGCAATAACGTGATGCGAGTGAATAAAATAGAGCCGCAGCTGCTCCAGACTTACAGAGCGAACGGTGGTGCAGTCGGGAGCGTGCGGAAAAAGAATCTTATCAAGTCCTGTAGAGTGCAATGCCTTCTTCACCCGCCACACCACGCCAGAAAGCCGTGTTCTATCGCGTAGGGAGCGGAGGGCTAGGGTGCACGATGTGTCGTTCTCATCAGCCCCCGTTGAAGGAGTGGCCGTTTCTTCGGATTCCTCTACCGGGCATTGTACAGGTGCTGATACGAAAGCTGGTACTTCCTTCGATGGGGCCTTGACGGTTTGCTGCTTTTGCAATCTCGTTGCGGCAGGTGTGACAAGACGTCGCGCATGATGACCTACCATTTCCTTACCTACAATCATCAGATCACCGTTGATCAGGAAATCGGTAGGCATTTTGCTTGATGCATGTCCACCATGCATAGCCGCTGCGTCCGTCTTAACGGCTAGAGGAGCCACGGGCACGGCAGCTGGGCCAGGTACCGGTAGCATTGGGTGGCACACTTCTGCTAAGACAGCAGAGCCGCTAGATGTCCCGCGTGTTGGAGGTACTTCTAGTGCCTTCCGCTTTCCCTGGGAAGATGGGGATAGTGGGGGGCACATACCCCTGGTTGCCTTTGTAGAGACAGGTAGCAGTGTTGTGAGCTGCAGGGTAAGGGGGATACAGTAGTCGAAGTATCGCTCACCCTTCTCATCGTACAGTACACCGTACAGATCATCATCGGAAGACGAATCGCTAGAGGTGGTAACATCCGAACTATCAGTGGAGGCAGAACTTTCTTCCTCTACAGATGAGCTGCTCTCGAGTTGGGAATCATCGGGGGAAGAACCACAAACATCGCTACCCTCCCCCGACTCCGACAGCGTTCTGCAAGGTGTCTCCTCTGTATTGTGAGATGCGCGGGACATGCTAGAGAGAGGACTGGCACTCAACCCAACTTCCTTCGTCATCTCCACTAATGGTGCAGCTGAATGGCATAATGAAACGGAGAGCGTTTGCCGCTCATGCTCAGCGGTATTGGCGGGTGGGTCATTAAGTGGTTCTGTCTCTCGTTCATCTCCATCAAGTTTCTCAGACGTGCTCCGCTCTCCGTCAATACTTCCAGTGGCACTATCTGGTCGGGATGAAGTACAGGGATGTTGTACAACGGTATCACCATCTGGGCCAACTACTTCTTCCCCCGACGACTCGCTCAAGGTATCCCCATCATGGCTATCGGACCCATCAGATGATGGGGGGGCGCTCATCCGCCAGCGCTTCACCTCTTGAAGTATAGCAGGCCGCGGACGCCGCTGGCCCCGCCGCTCTTCCCTGTCCTCCACTGACGAAGACTCCAGAAGGTTTGTGTCCGCGTCAAAGCGCTGTATCGGGGGTGCTGGAGCAAGGACAACACGACCCGGCGGCTGCTCAGCAAAGCGCTGTTGCAGCTTAATCACCACGGCCGCATTGGCGGCCTGCCGGACGACGCTCTGTGCAGCCAGAGTCCCAAGCACTTCCAAGTCCTCGCCTGAGAGGACGGCTTGCTCTGACGTGTTTGTCCCTCCAGTCACCACAGTAGAAAGAGATCGCTGCACACCGCACGAGGGAGCCACGTCGGTCAGCGTGCACTCCTGCAGGGCAACGCTGGGGTAGGGTATGCCCGCAAGATTCTGCGTCTTCTCCCCCATTTCCCGACGTGCACTGGTCTCCTTTATGATATGCAGCGCTGCTGTCTCTATGGTCGCGTGAGCCGATTCCAACATAGGGAGAGGGATCTGAGGCAAACGCAGTGCGGATGGACGCGGCGAAGTGGTCACCTGATTGGAAATTCGAGCAGAAATAGTGTCCTCCTTGGGTAGCCCACCTGACAATTCTAAGGTACGTGGAGGGTAGCCTGTGGCATCGAGTGAAGGTGGCATAGACGAGGCATCAACTGGAGGTATCTGTCCACCACTCCTAAGACGGCCCTCCAGTGAAGCTGCATACAGTTCGCGTAGCTGCTCCCGCAATCGCTGCCGTTCCGCCTCCCTGGCGAGCACTTTCTCTTTCTGTGCCTTGGAGCGACGATGACGCGCCAGGTGGTTTGCGATAATCTTTTCACGCAGCAATGCTTCCAGCTGATGAGCAGACAGATTTTCGCACCTCCCTGGCACACCTGCCTCGGCTGAAGCAGAGCGGTGCGTCTCATGGGGCAATTCTAAAGTTGAAACTGCCTGCGCATTGCCACCAAGTACATCAATATGTGCTTGGCGCGCCGATATTGGTCGTAGACGGGCCTCCGTAACAGTGCCCGTGCGCGTCATGTTTGAGAACCGCCGTGGCGGCATCATCAGCCCCGTTACAGCAGGCATCCCCAACCTACTAGCAGGAGTTGACAACGGCGCGCCTGCACCCTCCGTCGGGCATGTTTCTCGAAGAAGCGAAATACGGCGACGGTGCAGCGGCCCGGTAGCGAGGCCAGATACACCTGGAAGCCCCTTGGACGGCCCAACTGTGGGCTGCACGTCGCCATCCTCCTGCTTTGCCGTACACTCAGCGGCCACATTTCTGGAAAGCACAGCGTTTGCCGCCGGACAAGAGGCACCGTGCCCCTTGTCTCTCTCCTCCGCTTCGAAGCACACCAGTGCTCCCTCTTCACGTGATACCAACACCAAGTCATCACGGTTTTCAAACAGGGGCATGGCAGAAAAGGCGTCAGCATTGTTCAGCCATGGAACGCGCTCAATCAAGTCCAGCACCGCACCGCGCGCATCCGAGCGAATGGCCAACGACCAGTCCCCCTCCCCTGGTGCATCCGCAAAAGGAATCATGAGAACATCAGGGGCATGGTCGGCCCCTTCATAGATCCCCCCCGACGCGTGCCTGCCCCTGCTAATGCTCTCAAAACCTGCCCTGCCCTGTGATGCCTCATGGCCAGGCTGCTCGGCACTTCGTGAAGCGATGCCCGCACGTCGAGCAGGTGTAAGATGCAGACGGACATCCTCAAAGGATTCTCCAACCCTCCCTGCTAGTTCCACAGCATCCCGCAAGTCCACATGGGAAGCACCCCAGACACTGCCAGCTGACTCGTGGGACATTTGCTGGGGAGGGGTACTATACTGGTTTCCGTTCGCCGCCGCCTTCGGGGTACTTACCGGGGTAAAAGCAGTTGCAGGTCGTGATGAGAGTGACACTCCAGAGAGCCCCGGCATGGTCGGTGTCACTCCAAACACATCCCACAACAGCTGCTCCGCCGAAGGCCGTTGAGAAGGGTCGGGCATCAGCATCCGCTTCACCAGCTCAACAACCATCGTATGCAGGATAGCCTCCTTCCGCAGGAAATCCGCGCCGTAGAGTTGCTGTAGCTCCTGTAGCTGCGAAGGAGCGAAGACGTGGGTCGCCTCGAGTGCTGCCACATCAAATTTCCCCTCGGTTACGACGTGAATCTGGCCCAACACGTTATTAGCAACAAAAGGGAGCTTCAAGCAGTACAACTCGTACGTCAAGACACCCAACGCCCATATGTCTGCAGCGACGGAGTAGCGCTCACTCAAGCACAGCTCTGGGCTGAGGTAAAACGGTGTCCCTATGAAGGTCTCCGTAAACGGATCTGCTGCACTTAGCAGTTTGGAAACACCAAAATCCCCAATTTTAGCCTGACCACCTTTGGTGATGTAGATGTTGGCGGGTTTAATATCGCGGTGAAGGATAAGAAGAGAGTGCATGTAGGCAAGCCCATCAAGGCACTGACGCACAAGGTCAGTGATGAAAAAGGAGTCTATCCAGTATCCGGGCGAAGGTGTACACAGGTCTGAACTGGGCATTGCCCTGTCGGGAAGGAGCGGCTTGGGAAGACTGTTCAGGTCGTTTTCCGTCTGCTCGCACCCGCCAGCTCTCCACTCGGCGTCCGTGTTGCCCAGTGGTGGGGTGGAGGGATAAAACGACGCCGAGGAAAGCCACGCATGACCCGCATCTTCCGCCGCAGCCGGCACCCCCTCCCCGGACTCCAAGCCTGTGCCTGCAGAGAGAAATCCTGCCGTGCCATCCGCGATGGCCAATGCCGTCACAGTACGTTGCCACTGTCGTTCGGCCCGCGTTAGCGACGCAGGGGCATCCACCGAACCAGAGGTACAGCCCTCACGCTCACGCTTCCTTCTTTGAAGGGTTGCAAATGGCTGAGAAGGGAGTATCTCCAGTTTCCGGCGGTATTGCTTCACCATGGATGCTAAATCGCCGCCGTCCACGTATTCTGTAACAAGGCACAACTGTTCACTGTCATCAACGAAGCAGTCAACATAGCGCAAAATGTTTGGATGATCCAAGTGTTGAAGAAGTGATACCTCCCCCAGTGCAAGGGCAGCTTCTTGATCCGTCAGACCTCGTAAGGGCACCGCCTTTACTGCAACCAAGTCATTATACGTGCTGCTGGTGGGCTCCGTATCGCGGCACGCATAAACCACCCCAAAGCCGCCCTGGCCAATAATGCGCTCAGGCACATAGCGTGGCCAAGAGCAGGGAAGGTGCTCATCACACAGAGCGCTACACGAGGCATCGGGCGCTGGGACGTCACAGCTAAAAGCCGCATCAGTACTCATATCGCAGCAGCACGGTCAGAGACTCCGTATCGCGCCTTTAACACCTCACGAAAGGAAAAAAAGCTGTGATGCCCAGTGGGGCAACACGCACACGCGAGAGCGAAGAAGCGATGGTGCAAAGCACTCAGTATGTAATTGGCGCGCGTGTGGAATGGAAGGAGCGACGCTATCTCAAAAATGCCGAAGTAGCACACAATGAGTGGCAGCGATGGAGAAGAGTTGACCAAAGCATACGCCCGCGTGTATCCTCTACGTTGTGTGGTTGCGACGTGCCTGCAGTATCACGGACCGCTCCAAAGAGCGAGGCTGAGCAAGTGTACCCGAAAAGGGGGCAATCTGGAAGAATAAGATCTACTCCGCGGTGGTTATCCTCAGCGACCGCCCAAGCAATCGCGTCTGCAATAAGGGCTCCTTCTCTTGCGTATTAGAAAAATAGTCCTGTGTATCGAACTGTGTCTCTCCTACCGCCCAATACCACGGAAGGATAAATGGATATTCCTGCACAGAACAGAGCGTGCAGCGCTCACTGACAACAAAAAAAAAAAGGAACAGAATGCAATGAAATGATAAATGGACGAGCAACTCGATACGTGTTATGTTAGAGCTGATTCCGCCGCGGGGAAGCTAGCAGTACGGAGAAGCGTTCTCCTCCGTCACGACGACATTCTGCAGATTGGTCGCAGAGCTGGCAATCAACAAAAGAAAGGATACACAGAGAGCGTGCTCAACGGTTAAGAACAAAAGAAAAAGAGACTTCTCATACCAGACCTCCGAAAAAGGTGAACATGCTATACGCTGAACTTCATTATCAGTCCTTATTACAAACAGAAACGTCTTTGTCAGTACGTCGTGGACAACACAGTCTATTGGGTTGGCGTCAACTTTGCCATTGTCCCATTTGTTCAGAGAGAAGTAACGTTAATTATCGTACTTACACCCAGTGCGCCCTAAAGCCTTTGCAGAAACTGTGGAAGATTATTCAATTTGTGCTCCAGAGCTTCCAACGCGCATCGTGCCACTCACTACCCTCCCCCAACACCTCCTCCTCCTTTTAAAAAAACGAAGGCCACACTCTACAAATGTGTTTCGCCATATTTCCTTTCGTACACTGTTCAGCTTACCCGCGAGCAGGGGGAAATGCATCATATTCAACCTGAGCAAAGAGGTGGCGAAGATACCTAATCTCTTTACAGTTTGGACGAGAATCGACGCTCCTCTCCGTCCTTGAGCAAGAAGATGTGACGAAAGTGGCGATAGCGGTCATTCACTTCAAAGCCGTAGCCGATCACGTACTCATTGGGCACTTCCAGACACGCATACTCCGGTGTAAAGTCAACCTTTCTCGCTGAGGGCGGCTTGTTTGCGAGTACAAGCGTCTTTAGTGATTTCGGCTTCCACGTATCATTCACACGGTTCCGAAAAAATTTCAATGTTCGGCCAGAATCACAAATATCCTCTATTATCAAGACGTGCTTTCCATTCAAACGAGTGAACTTAGGGTTGGCCAGCACTGTGATCGTGCCGGAGCTCTGCGTCCCCTCGTTGTAGGAAGTGAGGCGAACAAAATCCACCACGTGCGGCAGCCCGTAGTCGCCCAGGTAGCGAACAAAATCGGCAGTGAAAATGTAGCTCCCTTTTAGCACGGATAAGATGATGAGCGGGTTGTCGAAGCTGATTGGCGCCTCCTTACCGTCGGCAGATGCCCCTACATCGGAGGTGTCGCGATGCATCAGAGAGGCGTACTCCTCCGCAATGCGCTTTGCCAAGGACTTTATTTTCATCTGAATAACGTCTTCTGTCGCCACAACCTTTGCGGCCATGGGGTATGCCTGACCATTGACGAACACAACGCCATGTTGGTCAGTGCTCACAGTGCACTTGTGCTGCGGTTGCATGGCCGTATCTCGCCTGGGGCTGACCTCGTGGTGGAGCACGCGCCACCGTAAAAGAGCTTCAGAAGACGAAAAAGGATATGTGAGCAATTAGGTGACACAACAGCAACATGCGATCCGTAGTGTGCCGTTCACACCAGAGGATGCAAGCAGCAATTTCCGTACAACCACTGAGTCGGTGATATCTGCTCGAACGACCGCAACCAACAGGAACAACAAAAAGAAAGACAACGAGAAACCACAATTGAATTAAGGTTCGTACCCGTCACCGACAGGCTCCCGCCCCAAATTTCCTCATGCTGGTCGTCATGGAGCAACATAAGGGTGCGTTCAGCGCACACTAGGCTCCTCGAATCCATCGAAGACCACAAGAAACCCGTATACAATGCCCTTCCTTCCCACCCAATCGAAAAAGCGGTACATCCTCTTTTGTTGATGAACGAGCATGAATAAACTAGTTACAAAGGGAGCAGAAGACGTCAAACTACAGAAGATGAACCTGGTCCAACAAAAATGCCCCCCCCCATTGACTTGGCAGACCCCACTCAAGTGATCCTCTTTCCACGGAGGGATCGGTACCATTCACGGCGCAACGACGGGCAAGTGGAGGTGGTGCGGAGCCACTCCTCCTTTTCGACAATAAAAACGGTTGTGAAAAATTGGTATGGGCGTCTTTGAGGTGCGTAATAATAGTCGAACAATGTCACACAGCAAAGTAAACCAGTTTTTTTGCAGACTTCACGCACCATCGCCCGCTCCGCTCCCCGACACACAACAACAATTACAGGCGCAGCGAGCCGCTCAGGTAAATGTTCATCACCTTCGCATGTGACGAAACACCCCAGCCAAACATAGAGTATCTCTTCAGCGAATCAACGGAGGCTGAAAGACAGGTAGACTGTTGGTTACACAGAGGGGTATGGGAACAAAAAGGTAGGGCACTCACAGCGGCGAGCACCACAATATCCCTTTGCATCCTTATCAACTATCTCGCAAAGCGGGGTCTTCCACACACACACACACACACCCTCGCTTAGTTGGTATTCGTATCAACTACTCTTCGATGGATGCATTTTTAACGAACAGCACACCTCGGAATGGGGAGCGGGATAACGCACTTCGCCCCTCGTGGCGCCGGTTCAAACAAGAAGAGAAGTCCGATCCTTTACACGTGTTATTGTTTTTCTCACACGTCTACGTCACGCGAGAGGTAAACACAGTTCCTCCGCTTCCTCCGTTGCGCGGACCCAGCCGCAGCGGGCTTTGTCTCCAGAACCACTATTTGTCCGATAGGCATAGGTATTTATGCCTAATCATCCGACTCGCTCCACATAGCGGGAACTCCAACGCGGACAAAGAACCCCCACACATTGGAGTTGAAAAGGCGTAAGGCCGCGCCAGCACAGCCAAGAAAGTTGCATCTTCGATGCCTCCCATCATCGAATGTGACGGGGGTCTTTGCCATCGCGGTCATCCATCCTCCATCCTCGTTTCTTGGTCATGCATCGATTCCATTAGATGATGTGACACTTCAAGTAAGACGTGTCTACCATAGAGCTTCTGCACTCACAATTTGCTAGGTTTCTCGTAGTGGGATCGCTTCAACACAACAACATCGCGGAGCTCACGGTACGACTCAGCAAAGTCCAGGCCATAGCCCACCACAAAAGCGTGAGGAATGGTAGTCACCCGGTAGTCGGTCTCAAAGGGAACCTTGCGGCCCTCTGGTTTGTCGAGGAGAACAACTGTCTTTAGGGATGCTGGCTTCCTCTCGCTGAGTAGCCTCATCAAGTACTGCAACGTGATGGCGGAGTCGACGATGTCCTCCACCACCATGACGTGCCTCCCTTCAATTGGTTGGCGCGTGTCAAGCAGAAGGCGCACCTTTCCTGATGTCGAGGTCTCATCTCCGTACGAGCTGACACAAATGAACTCCATCTTGACAGGCACCCCCTCGTCGGCCAGAAAGCGAGCAAGATCCGCGGCGAACATAAAGCTCCCCTTCAAGATACAGATGAGGATTAGTGGGTTGTCCAAAGTAAGGTTAAACTTCTTGTAGTCAGTGGCAATGCGCTGAGCGCACAAGCGCGTTCCGGCCCAAATATCCTTCTCACTAATGAGGATGCGCTCTGCCATTCCATAATTGCGCTGTATCTTGTCGGTCATGCCACTCATGTTTAAAAAAAACGGTCGACCCTCACAGGAAGGATCGCGACTAAGCTATGTAGGAGGGGGGGGGGAAATGAGTGGAAAGGGTGGTTTGGAAGTCTGTACACAAAAGAGAAACGAGGAGCTGTGAATAAACGTTGTCAACGCTCAAACACACACCGAGTCTTACAGAGGGGGTAAGGCAGAATGCTCACGCTTATGAAGAGCGCACATGCGCGTCGATGCAAAGACGACGTCAAGAAACTTCAGCTACACCGACAATCCTTCCCTAGCAGCACAATACCAGGTGTACATCATCCTCACGATTCTGATGTATCCGATGCGATTGGCCAACAACATGGGACGAAAACACAGCCGCTGCACGCCTTCATGACTCGCACATGCATGCCAGATTGATGTAACGAATGCTGGAACAATCAAACGCAGTATGCAAAATAAATAGACATACATACACACATAGAAGTTGAGAGGTACGCCATGTCGATACAACCCAAAGAGCACGGGCCAAAGGATTCCTGGTGCTCGCCGCACCACGACTACGCCTGCAGGATCGTTCAACTTCAGGCACCTGCATCCTCAATGCCAGCACAAACATATCAACACACCCATTCGAAGCTCACAGCGTCAGCTACCAACAACAGGTAACAGAAGCAGGCCATGGGGGTCAACATCAGCGGCAGTACAAAGTAGCCAAGGCCGAATTTGTGTGCCCACAATCCATCTCATTCCTAATCCACCTACAACGATAAGATTATTCGCCTCATCCACCTTTCCTGATTGCGTGACTATCGGCGGACGCTGCTTGCTGCGCGATAGCCCCCTCGCGCTTCCGGACCTCCGCCTCCCATGACGTCTCCCAACTACGAGCATTGCGCTTTGTACTCGCAAAAATGTTGTCGTTGTAGCTCCCAGCCCCGGTGACGGAGACGCATTTAGCACCGTCCAGAGCAGACGGCTCCGCTAGCAGCTCGGCCCGCGGAATGTAGTGCCGACGCACCCACACCCAGAAGATCAACGTAAGCACGGTGCTTAATACCAGAACAAGGCGTTTATCTCGATTCAGCATCTCCTGCTCCTCCCGCATCTTCGTCAAGGCCTCCCGTGTGATTTGTAGGGAGGACTGCTGCATCTTGCCGTGCACCTGCGACAGCTGCATTGCCTTGTCGTGATAGTCAAAGATCATGGCGCGAAAGCACTTGTCCGCCTCATAGTGGAAGGTTTCATACACCCGTTTCAGCCGACCCACTTGCTCCTCTCGGGTCCGCAGAAGGGCTACCAGCTCCTCATCCGACATGGCACGGTATGTATCGATAGTCGGACGTGTAAGAGGTGCACCGGTGCCAGTGTTGTCGCGGCTATGTTGGCCCTCCCCGTCGCTTTGGCTCGCCCGTCGAAGTTGTTCGGCCTCCTTGAATAATCCGCCATCATCCCCTGTGAAGCTGGCGGAAGAGAAACCCCCCACAGTGGCAGCGACAAACCAGCGATGGGTAAGGCAAAACATGCTGAATCCCTTTCGTCGCAGGAGCAGACACACACTCACACGCACACGCAAAAGAAAAAAGCACCAGATTCTCCAATGATGATGCTGTGCTGTCCAGTTAGTAGTACTACATAATATGTGTTTAAGCCACCACGCTGTACTTGCGTCAAGAGAACTTGCTACGAAATACGGAGTTAAGACGGGAAAAGGCTTCATCACAAGTAGCAACCCAATGCATCCTCATTTCCGTTCGCTGAAATGGCAGTACTACATCGCACGCTCGCTCAGACGCATGAGAAAATCAAGCATTTAGAGCGACGAAAGGAGACTGGGAGCGCTGCGTCGATTTCTTTTGGCTGCGATACAGAAGCATTCATAGTGTTCAAATACCATTTCTGCAGTCACAGAGAAATACTCCGACACCACGTGGCAACATCCTCACAACACATACAGGGTCCTGATGGTGCCGGCCACCTCACCGTGGTGTGCCAGGGTCCAGTACCCAGTCGCGG
>JAIZPF010000109.1:686-22683 GCA_020509355.1 Blechomonas ayalai
GCTGCTGGAATGTATCGTTCTGCCGTTGAAAACTGCCATCCTTGTCCAATATAATTGGGAATGGTAGTGGCTCTGGGGTATCCTGTGACAATACACTTGTACCTGGCGCAACAGTTAGGTGGTTGGCATCAACAGGTTGGTGGGAGTTCTTTGTGTGCCTTGAATATTTTGTATCAGTGGGATGAAAGGGCGGCTAATAATGTTTCACTTGTTCGGTAATGAATTGCGAGAGCCAATGCTGTGTATTTAGGGATGGAAGTAGATGCTATCGGTGATGGTGGAGTGTTATCCATCCATGGAAGCTATTGCTGTTGAAAGAGTTTCTGGACTTATGGTGACAGTGGTTATGATGAGAAAGGTTGATGTGCATTTTTTTTGGGTGAGTCTTATGTTGACAATACTATACATGACCACCCGTGCTGGAATGTCTGTCGTCCTTTTTCTGTTTTCGATAATAGTAATAATTATTTTAATTGGGTTTCCTTTTTATACTTTCTCATCATTCAAATGAATTTCTTTATGTATGTTTTCTGTTCTGAAGGACTGTAGTGATGTGTTGACGGAAATCCCAATGACAGTGAGAACTAAGCATGTTGTGACTAGGTGTGACTAGTTTCACTAAATGGATTTCGCTATTTGCTTTTATTTGTTCTTTTTAAAGCGTGTGTTTTGACTATCGTTATGCTGTTCTGATTCTATTTGATGCTTAAAGAAGTACAACGGTGGAATTGTAGTATTACTTTTTTCTCCTTTTAGCTTTGCTTTTTATTACAGCTGATTCATGCAAATGTGTTTTTTGTATCATAAGTGAAATTCATACAGGCGTATCATCCTCTTTTGATTCAGGATAGCCTGTTGTGCTTTCATGCGCAGCGATCTAGCTTCAGCTTGTGCGTTAGCTGTGCTACTAGGTGTTACGAAGAAGTAACCCAAACTGTATCAATTGATATGACTCGAAAGCATCACCGGTCTGGATTATCATTTTCATTGTGATACCCGTTAGCTAGCGGGAAGAAATTATGTAGTATATCTCATAGCGATGTGAAATCATCACGTACAACAGCTCACCTTTTGCCTTTCATCTATGAATTCATTGCTGGTGTGTATTAGTCCCTGCAAGGGTTGTATTCTTGAAGTCTTCCTGTCTGTTGTTTAGAGGGACACTTCCGTGACGAGGTTGAGAAAGGTGATATGGAGTATTGGCTTCAATTGTGTGATTATGTTCTCGTACACTAGCATTTACCATCATTGTTAACATTGGTTTGTGCACTGTACGCATCTCTGTCTTCAACTAAGTGCCACAGTGAGATGTTGTTATTCTACCTATTCGGTTGTATCTCCAGTCATTCCGCAATAAAGCGGATTGTTTGTACGATCTTGTTATCTTTCAGTACGGTTGTTCTAATGGTAACTGAGACATCGTACCTTTTTCTGGTTTCTTATAGATTGTATGTTGTTCACTGTCAGAAGACACATGCTTCTATGTATTTTTTTTTTACACACCTCATTCCTTTTGAGGATGATGCGACTCTTGATCCCTGATTCAGCGTTTTGGATAGTAGATGACTTAGTATCATATTTTTTTCTTCACGATATCCTAGGTGCTGTCTGTTGCGATTAATTGCGCTTTTTATGTGCCCTTGCAAGAGAAATACTATTGGAAGCAAATGCAGCGCACGGTTTTTGGCGCAGCTATTTCTAATGTACTTTACGGCAGTTTGTGGACTGTTGCATTGCCGCTGGATAACCTTTTTAGATTACTGTGGAGATCGGTGGTGGCAGTAGCGTACTGAGGAGATGCAAAGGGGTGATTATTATTATTATGTTGTAGCCTATGGTAACACTAATCTGAACGCCTCTCAATACTGTTGAGTTCTCCTTCATCGTTAATAGTGGGGAGTCGTTTGAGATCACGTATACATAGTGCTTTCCGTGTTTGTGTTGCGCATTATGGAGGGATGTATTTTTGTTGTACGTTGTGATTCGTATACATTTCTGGTACTTTGTGTGTGCTATTCCTTTTCTTCTCAATTTCTGTTACTGTACATTTCGTTAATCCCCTTAAAAATTGCGCTTATTACTGCTGAGCCCCTGCCTGAAATGAAGGGTGAAGAAGCTGCGCGCAACAGGGAATCCCATGGGGGCTGCTGTGCGAGGCTTACTGCTGATTCTTTCTGGTTTGTGATAATGATGTTCGTTATCAGTTTCGTTGAGCAGCTGCGTTGATGAATGAATGAGGACTGCTTTTCTCTCTTTCTCCACTTTGCTACGTTCGACTGTTGTGTGTTATTCAGGATTCTGTTCGTCTTTTTGTGTTTCGGTCCTTATTGGTGTTTTTGACTCCACTAGGGGTCATGCTGGATTTTGAACTTGATAGGGTAATCCCATTCAAGGAGTACATCAGCTCCATATACTATCATGGTGCCACATACGTTCCACCTCCTGCAAATACAGGTACACTACTCTCAATTGCTGATGCGTTGCTGAAGGAGGTGGAGTTCGCGCTAAGTGACGGACGGTATGATGTTGCGTTTTATTATAGCGTACGGTGCTTGCAAATTTTCGAAAAAACAGACATCCGAAGCCGCGCTCCAGTGGAGTCGCGAAAAATCTTTAGTGCCGCCTTGGAGCATTCTGAGGATCTTAAAAAGAATGTCCTCCCTCATTATCACGAGCAAATGATGAAACGCATTGCTCAGAGGGAACCTGAACGACAACGGATTATTGCTCAACAGCTGTCTACGGAAGGTAGTTCTGAGGGATCGCTGCTAGAGCGGCAGAAAGAGCACGAGCTTCGCAAACGTCAACTGCTTCTGAACCACAAGGATAAAGTTGAGTCGTTAAAGTCGCTACTGGAAAATACTGGAGTTCCACACAATATTACCTCTAAAGTTGACGAGAATGAGGTGAGGTCTGTTGATCCTGATCCCACTCCCATCTCCTCTCCTCCATACAGCGTGAGTTTGCCTAGTGGCAATGGCGGTAAGCCGTGGAGGTTTACCTCCACTTATCAAGGCTCTACCTTTCCGCGAAGGGGCATTGTGAATTTGGGGAACACTTGTTATATGAATAGTGTTCTGCAGATCGTCAACTCAACTGTACTTGGAGATTATTTCGCAGAGGGACAGTATGTTGACACCATTCAGAAAGGGCAATCCATTAAGTACCGCCTTGCGAACAGCTTCTGCTACATCATTCGAGAGTTACGAAGGATTGATTGCGACTTTTCCGTCAGCCCTTCTCCGCTTAAGATGGCTTTTGGGGACCTTTATGACGCTTTCAACAATTTTAAGCAGCAGGATGCCAATGAATTTCTTCATTTGCTGATGGATGGTCTTCATTCCCAATTAAACACAAATGAGGGAAATCAGGTCCAGTTGAATGAGATCGATAACACCAAGGGAGATGATGATGAGTTAGCTCGTGTATTTTGGTGGCAGTATTCGCAGAAAAATAAGTCTGTTATTGTGGATTATTGCGCCTTTCAGGAGAGAAGTTTGTTGCGTTGCCCGGGATGCGGACAGTGTAGTAGGTCTTTTGCTCCATCGATGGGAATAGAAGTTCCCCTTACGAATGGTGAAGCAATTTCTCTCGAGGAATGTCTGGCTGCGTACTGCAAAGAAGAGATCTTAGCAGGTAACTCTCTTTATCTTTGTAGCGGGTGCAAAAAAGAAGTACCCGCGCACAAGCAGCTGCTCTTCTATTCGGTTCCGCAGGTGTTGTTTATTACCCTGAAGAGATTTCAGCACTACGGCGATTTCTCTAGTGCGTCGAAAGTCAATACTGCGGTTTTTTTCCCTCAAGAGTTGGACATGGCGCCTTTCATGTGCTCCCGCTCAACAAAAACAAAGTATCATCTTGTGGGTATTGTGAACCATCAAGGCAATATGCATGGTGGTCATTATACTGCTGTTGCTTGTGGGGCTGATGGTAAGTGGTTTCATTTTAGCGACGAAGTCGTTGGTGACGCTACTCAGCCGGATATGAGACTTGCGTACATTTTATGTTATGTTAGGTTACCTTCATAAGCTTTACCCGCTGATTATGGTCTTATTGGAAGGTGACTCAGTTTACAGCCATGTAATTCGACTCCGCCCTTTCAGTTTATGCACTCGACCACAGCATCTCCTGGGAACACCTGATGATGGTTTGGGAGCTATTTGGTGCAACCGGAGTATTGCAAACACAACCTTTAGTTGCGACGTACACCAGTATGCATGTAGCACCGCCGTTTGCGTATCTTGGGATGCGTCCTGTGCTACCTGCCATCGGAAAACATTTTTTTTCTTTTGCTCTCTAGATGCTATGGTCGCGTTGACACAGTAATAGTCAACGGTGCCGTAGCGTGGATCTGGCACACACGCACCCCTTTCTTGTGTGTCAGCTGTGCGTACGATTACTTCCTAGGTCTTTGGAGATGCTATCGCACTCAACTTTCTTGTATCCTATTTTATTTTGTTTTTGTTCTTTCTTGTAGGGGTTGGGAAGGGCCAAATGGGCTCGACAAGTAGCAATGAAGCAGCACTTGAAAAGCAGCGTATTCAGCGTGAAATCCGGTTGGGATTTTACCATGGGCCCAATGGGCGAGCTCCTCCAACTGTTCATGTCTCCTCGCATCCGAACCCTCTGTACGTAAATCGACTGCCTTCACCACGCTCCATGATGCGGCCGGTGGGGAACGCACGGCGATACAGTGGTGCAGTTGGACGTAGTACCACGATACCTTACGATCCATGTGCCTCTGTACGGGAGCATGGTGTGACGAGACCTTTTGCTTTGAATGCTACCACGACTCGCGCTCACTCGTCTCCAGCGAGATACCCGCTTGAATATAAAGGGCTGGCTGAGCAGCGTAAAAAGACTCCGTCTCCAAAGCTAATCCAGCGGAAGACATTGGTGCCATCTCCTACTACGTTGCGCTGGACAGGGTTTTCAGAGAGCAAGCGTTCTGCGTCACCTACTCTGCTTGCAGAATTTAGGAGGGGGCGTCCATCGTCTGTACCCCCGTTCGTGAGCGACGGCAGATTAGCGGAGACTTCACTTCCCACTAAAGTGGCACCACGCAGATCATCCTCATGCCATAGAGTCTCTTTGAAACCTGCTCTCGTCCAAGCACTGAATCTCCTATGCGCTGATGAAGTTGAGAATCGTGTCGATATTCTGAATGCAGAGAGTGCAAGCTTTGGCGGTATGATTGCTCGCTTTGACTATCTGCTTGCCATGGAGACTATTCGTGTTGCTGCGTTTGAGTTATTCGCTCTTCATGATTCTTCGAGGCGCTCCGTCTCCAAGCAGGAGAGGCGAGAACGCCACATTCTGCGCTACTGGATGGAGGAGAACTATGAGGATATCCATCTTGCGGATAAACTTCGACGTGTACAGCCACATCATTCTATATGGCCGGTCGCTGACTCAGTACTAGGTCAGACTACTCGGAGGAGTGTAACATCTAGTGCTCGTCAGCGTCGTGGCTCTAGCCGTCGTTCACCATCCAGTATGCGACACGTAACGGCTGCAAGCGATACTCTTGATGCCTTTTCCCCTGCACCTCGCCCGCCAGGTGGGTTTGAGTTCCCCTCCAGAGGTTACGCCGTGCATAATACAGCTGCGCGTGGCACGCCCACCAAGCATTCTTCCCACAGAAAGTATGTGGGAAGTGCTCACGACTTGCCTCCATCGAGATCCCCAGATACTGTACGTCATCGCACACCGCCTCGGAGGCAAGACGCACATTCGGTCGGCGGTGGCGGTGGCATAGAGCGGCCTGTATTTCATACTGAGAGAGCACACCACACACGGAACCACAGTCGCCGGCATAATAATACCCGTGACTCCCATTCTGATGCTCTGCACACTCTTACCAAAACTGGCGGTGGCAGTCAGCGGCGTGTTTCCTTTCCGAGCGAGCGAGACCATCTGATCATCCCCGAAGACACCAACCCCCTCCACCATGAGTGGGCCGAGGAGGTGCTGGAGCATAAAATGCGGCGGCAGAGGCGGCTGCTTCGCGACGAGGGAATCATTTTCTCCACTACTCTTGGCGCTCCAGCTGAGAGAGGACTCCGTCCCCCTCCATCCCCTCCGCATTCTCTTCCATTTTATGAGTATCATGCCAACAGTACATCTGTTCCGCAAAGTGCGGCGGGTAACTACTTCAAAAATCAATACCCACTCGAGCAGTATGATAGTTGCTTTCTGAGACCTCACTCTTCCGCCTCTAGTAGCCAATACAACTTCCACGCAATAGATACGGATATCCCTGCACGGGAGGCAAGTATTTGTGCCATGCGTGAGCGCCTTGCAGTGCTCCGAGGTGCCTCTATATAGAAGGATGCTACCTTGGCATGGAAGACGTGTAGCAGTACACCGCTTTTTATGTATAACACACTGACTAGCTGTTCTCAGTAAATCATACTACAGGGACACTAATTGCATCGAGTGGACGTACAACTGATGTTGTGCTACTCGTGATGGATGGAAGTGTGAAAGTGAGAACTATATGAACGCTCTGGTCGCTCTCTCTGACGTTGTATCTTTGTTGTAACTGTTATAGACCCGGCCGGTTCCATAGGAACCACATATTTGTTTACTGGGGCACTGCTTTTTCATATAACATTCAATGTCAGTTTAGCCACAAATGGGGCTGACCTGCAGCACGGCTGACCGGTGAGCCGAAGCACATGTACTTGTAACACACAGACCACAAAGTGGAGAGGTTGGGTTGTGGTGGTGTGTGCGCGGGCATGTTGTGCGGTACGTCAGCCGCTTGAATGTGTTGTGCTGGTGATATGACTGCCATAGTGGAGGAATTCATTATGAAAAAAAGAAAGTATGTTTGACTGCGAATTTCTTCTATGCCCTTTTTGTTGTTGATCTGCGAATATCGCAAAAGCGAATGCGGAAGTCTGGCGCCACGCGGGCTGCTTCCCCATTCCTGGAGATGTTGTCGGATATGTGCGACAGGAGATGTTCAACAACATTATTGGAGGTCCTACATAAACCACACGCACCGGTGCGCTCGCTTCCGTTCATTCCTCCGCCGCGCTGGACGACCGAGTTGTCCAGGCGTCTGCAAAACAGCTTTCCGGAGTTGAAGCAGACTCACTACACACGATACTTGCAGTCGTTCATCCATCCGACCTTTACCACACCGGATGGAGCGCCATCAACTATGCAGTCTCTGGCTCCGCTAGGAGAGTCTGTTTTGCTGCACGTAGTGACCGAGTGGGTGCTTTCCAGCTTTGAGGGTTTGCGGCATGAGGAGGTACAGTCGCTGCTAGCAGTATTGACAGGCGATACAGCGCTGAGCCACGTCCTGCGCGGCGGATGGAATTTGGAGACCATGGTGCTGACCGACGCGACGGCGGACCTGTTCTCGCGAGAGAAGGTGAACTCAGCGAAGGGGCTCATGCGGTGGCTTGCATCGAATGGGTCACCCGGCATTCCAGACCCTTACGCTGCGTCCTGCGTGAAGGCTGTGATTGGGGTCGTGTGTCTGGAGCAGGGCTTTGACGCGGCGGTTGAGTTTTGCATCGGTCGCCTTCTGCCCCATCTTGTGTGAGATTTACCATTCTACGTCCGACTGTCTGCTTTTTGGCGTCGTTGGCGTGACTGGCTCGGTGGAGGGATGAGCAGGTGGCTCTATCTCCTCACAGGGCTTTCCAGTAGCTGTGCGTGGGCGATCACCTACTGCATTTTGACCTTTTCTTCTGGTTCCTTCAAGTTGCCACATCGCTCATGTGGACGAAATACTGCCTTTCTCTTCGGTGTTTGTTATCGTTCTTACTCTGCATTCTTGCTGTGATGATACAGTGCCTTGTGGGGAGAGGTGTAAGCTACCGCTACGCTCTACAGTTGGACGCCCATGCCCTACGATCAGTATGACGCGAATAGCCCCGCGGCAGATGGAGAAGAGCTTGTTCCCCTCTACGCTTATCAAGAAGAGCCCCCTATACCCAAAACGCGCGAGCAGATTCTTCTTGAAAAACTTGAAGCGCTGAGGCACTTTAGCATGGAGGCTCCGGAGCCACCAGATAGCGACACCACCGGCGGTTTGGCGTATTTAGCCGCTTGTGAGCACATCCACAGCGAATCTTTCATGAAGTTTCCCACAACAAGTGTTGTGCGCCAACTGGCGTCCAGTGGGGAGGTGCTAGATTTATCACACGCTGGCTTGGGCAAGAAGGGCTGCACCGCCCTGGCAGCCGCCATTCAGGTGAACCCGACGATCACATCACTTGTGCTCATCGGTAACTTTGTTACACCCACGGCCGCGCTAGAGATTGTACGGGCCATGAGTAGGTCATCGATTGTCACCGTTGATCTTTCGGACAATCGCTTGGGTGAGGTGGAGATGGCGACGGAGGGCCTGACCGCCATACGCGGTGGCGCAGTCCTCAACGAGCTACTCGGCCCCGGTAGCCCCGTGACGCACTTGATGGTGCGGAGTAACGGACTAGGTGACAAGGACGTTGCGTTGTTTTCAGAAACTCTCGCAGACAATATCAACCTACAGCACCTGGATGTGAGCTACAACAGCATTGGCTACATGGGAGCGGTTGAGTTGGCCAAGGCAGTAGCACGCAATGGCGACTTGCGGGAGCTGAACCTAGAGTGGAACGAACTGCGTACCACTGGTGCCCTCCATTTTCTCTCGGAGGGGTTGTTGCTGAACAACACCATCAAAACATGTAACCTCAGCTGGTGTGGGCTGGACGATGCATGTGCCCAGCTAATTTCCCGCGTTCTGGGCGAGAACGCCATCGAGGAGGTGCTGATAGCGCATAACCGCATTGGCCCGTCCGGAGCTGATGCCATCGCAAAGGGCCTGCAACTGACGTCTGCGCTCACAGCGATTGTGCTGGATGGCAATCCGCTCCAGGAAGTGGGCTGCACATCTATCTTGAATGTGGCGCTTAGTGGGGAGGTAAAAACCTTGCGACTGCTCAGCATGCAGCATTGTGGTTGTTCACGGGCCACGGAGCAACGTGGCCGTGCTGGTTGCACGGAGGAACTGTCCGTGCTTATTTCAGAGGGATGCTGCAAGGCGGATGGATGTGGAGGCTTGATGTAACATTTGTATGGGACGTGCACCAAGTCATGTTCTGTGTAGGCGGAGGAGGAGGTAGGCTATCCTCATTGTGGTCGAGAGTGGTGGACCTGGACGGAACTGAGAGGAGCAAGTGTGTGCCTGTGCCCTGCGTAAGAGCCAGCCCGCCATGTAAACCAGAGTCGAAAAGCTCGTACGCAAGCAAGAGCAGAGTGGTGTTAACTGGTTGCTTGCTGGAAACTACCCGTCACCTCACTCAAGAGAGTACCAGTCCCGCTTTTTTCCTGGGCCCTCATGCGTTATTCTTTTCCTGTACTCCGCTGCAGTTGCTCCTTGTTGCAACAGGAGTGCTATCTCCCTTTCTCCCCCGCTTCTCGCTTTGAAACACGAATGATCAACATGTGCACACACACCCATGTGCGTACATGCTTGTGTTCAGCGGTAGCATGGATTCGTGCTTAAGAAACAAACAACAAACAATCCATATGCAGCCAACGGGCTGCAATGTGATTGAACGGCTGGAGGGCATACTGAACCGAATGTCAGCGTTTGCTTCTTCTGATAAGGCGATGGCATCGGAGATTGCTTTGGAAGTGGAAGGCGTTTCACGAGAAGTGGCGGTGACCATTCCGATAATGTCAGAGATGTGCATGGGCCAGTGCGCGGAGATACTGGAGGTGTTGCACCCCACCTCCCCAGCTACGCGAGCCACCATTATGCTGCTGGCAAACTTATGTCTCCGTGACGAGAATCGTGCAATGGCAGCCCAATTTGGTATACCCAGTACATGCGTGGTGCTATTGCAGGCATACGAAACGTTATCTGTTGAGACATTGTACTATATATTCGATTTAATTAGCACGTTGACGTCGAGTGATGGACACTTGCGGCGCACGCTCCGGCCGAGTATTCCTTATATCATTGGTGCCATGCGGAGACACAGCACCTCGTTGGATCTCCTGCTGGGAGCCTGCTTTTCCCTTAGCACGCTGGCGATGCTCAGCACAGAAAACTGTGAACTGATTGCTCAACGTGATGGTGTTCAAACCTTGGTGCTGGCGTACAAGGAGGCCAATACTGTCCTCTCGACGACGAGCACCGCAAAGCGCCATGACAGATACCACCCTGTGATGGAACGGCAGACAAACAGTGCAGAGCAAGTCTACGCCGCCCAACGTGTTCTACAATGGGCGAAGGACGCGTTACTGAAGTTGTGCCAGGCACCCACACCGATCATTGACGAGGCTTTGAGTACGGTGGATTACGGGAGGTATGGCACATCGATTGCCGTGGATGAGCTCAAGTGGATCCTCACGTTTGAGCGAAGGAAGGCCCACTCCCGCACATTGGATGAAGTGTGATGTTTCGCAAGCTGTGAGGTGGTGATGGCGGCTACTGCTTCCATCGCTTGGTGCACCCAGTGGCCGTGTGGTCGGAGTGCCTTTGGAAAGCGTTATGCACTCGTGGTGAATTGTGCATCGCTGTTTTTTTTTTTTTGCTGCCGCCTGTAGCCTGATGCGCGCGGCCCTCACGCTGGCCGCTGCGTGACTTCACTCCTGCTGGTGGAGGCGGATGCGATTGGACGCGGCACGAGGTGGGAAGCGCCACTGATACGGGCTACATAGTGTACGTGCATTGTGACGCATTACCAAATATGTGATTTGTTTTTCTCGTTTCTTGGTGACGCACATGCTTGCTAGAAGTGTTTTTCCCCCAAGCTCTACTGACATTTACGAACGGGACGAAAATGAGCGGGCCCAATGCTGTGGAAAGCCTACTGATGCGCCTCCATATCTCGGAGGCGATTCCAAAGTTGAAAGCGATGCACGTTGACCGCATTGTATCACTCCGTAAGTTATCCGAGGCGGATCTCTGCGAGGCTGTTCCTGATCCAGAGAAACGCCAAATGCTGCTGGAGGCGATCAACAGCCGCGGTAACCTACAGGCTCGCCGGCCAGGCCCACCTGCGAGCCACCCCACGCCCCCTCACAGCGCGGATGCGGACTTTATGCGTGCCGGATTTGACGACAGGCGTGGTAATTTCAACTCTCGTGGGCGTGGCGGTGGCCGTGGCGGCCGTGGACGTGGCGCTCCTCGAGACCAAACTGGCCCTGGAGGTGAAGACCCCGTGCACGTCTGCCGACACTTCTTCGGGCCGGATGGCTGCAAGTACGGCGACAAATGCCGGTATAGTCACGACGAGGCTCTGCGTGAACGGGCAATGGAGATGAACGACAACGCCCCTTTGCGCACCACTGAAATCACAGCTGCGTACAGTGAGGAGTGCGTTATCCCCTCGGACCGCATTAAGTATCTGATTGGTATCCAGGGAAGTAGACTGCGGCAGATTAATGACCAGTGCGGCACCTTCAATGAACGCTTTGACCACGTGGATGAGGCGAAGGAGACTTTTACCTTGAAGCTGTACGGTAACACCCGAGAGGATGTACTCCGCGCAAAGGAGATGGCACTCCACGCGGTTGGTGTGACGAAGGAAAAAGAGCAGAAACACCGTTTTCAGTATGCGGCTAATGAGCTCGATGCAAACACCCAGGCTGCCGAGTTGCTGTGCGCTTGCAACATCAAGAACAAGGGCACCACACGAGAACTCTCTGACACTATTCTAAAGTCCATTATCTCAGGCTTTCGCTTTGTGAAGCCGCAGGTGGTGCGGCATTTCTACGCCAATACCAATAACACTGATAAGGACAAACTGGAGATTGTGACTAAACTGGTAGCGCAGCTTAGGGGGGTTCAGGCGGTCTTATTCTGCGACCAAAAGCGGGTGGAGGAGATGAGCAAGGGCTCTCAGCGCATTGCCCGGTACTTTAACGGCGTAGAGCCGCACTTTCTCTACCGCAACCTGACCAAGGAGCAGCGCCTCCAGACGTTAGAGAACTTTAAGAAGGGCGTAGAAAACGACGAGGGTGTGCGCCAGCGGCTGCTCGTCACGAACGAGGACTACGCCAAGTTGGCTCGGAAGACGGTTATACCGTACGTCAACTTGGTAATCCATTTCAGCGTCCCACGTGTGGAGGAGTTTTACTTGCTGCAGTCGTTAGTCAGTGGCCGCCAAGGAACGGTGGGCGCCTCTCTCCTATGCGTTACTCCCTTTGACGAGTCCCTTTTCCGGGAGCTGGAGACGAGTATTGAGTTTGAAAAGTTAACTGGTGATTCTAGCTTCACCAGTACGGCGATGGAGCTCTCCTATGATACCCGAGATCACCCGCTTACCCCTGAGGATGCCGAACCACCGGCCGACTGGAGGGAGCACCTGAACGACAAAAAGCCCAAGACCGTATACCACAAGCGTAACTAAAGCAATCGAACTGCTTGGAGACAAAAGATATAGTTCGCGATACGAGTCCAGCCCTTTAATGAAAGGCATCCCGGTGTCGTTGAGCTCTGACGGGATTCGTGGACCTCTGGCTGCAACGAACCTTGGCCTTCTCTCGGCATTTATACAAAGGGACGTGTGTTGGTGACCCGGCTGGATCTGGACCTTAGCGTGGGTGATTAGGTTACTCCATAGGCCCATTCTCATGGTGACTCGTGCAGGTGTCAGGGAGGTTGTTGTTTTTTTGTGTGTGTGTCTGTGAGTGAAAGCAGAAGGGAAAAGTAATCAGCCTCACCAAATGGTGAGCCTATGGGGTTACGAAGGGTGTGAGGGACACGCTCACGGGGCACCAGTGAGGCTATGCTGTGTCACCTTGATCCTGCCGATTCGGTTCTGCATCTGGTGTAGTCACATCCTTATCGCTGTGTGCTAGTTTGGTTCGGGTACGTTGAGGCGCACAACCGTTTGTGCGTGATGGGCGTGTATTGTTGTGAATGTTTGTGCTTGGACTGATGAATGGTTTTCTTGATTATGCCGCACTTAAACAAATTAATGAAATGAAAGAAGCACCTACACATGAGAGCACCATACCGGAGATGAGTATGATGAGGAGATGAAACGGAGGAGAGGTGTAAGCAAAGGTTTATGGGGCATCTTTATTTCCCAACAAAGGACATTGATATCCAGAGAGAAGGGTAGCGAGACAGAGAGAGAGAGAGAGCGAGCTTCCTTCTGATGGTGGGGTGTGTGCGAAGTATTAGAGGTAACAAGAGGTATAGTACGGAGGTGATGTGGTAGACGTGGATGGACTAGGACTCGCCGGAGGTATTCACCGAAGGAAGCGCGTGGTATGATAGCAGACAGATTAAGAGAGGAAGGGAAGGGGACACGATGCGTCACAGCCTGGAATGCTTGCAATATCAGAGTTTGAGGTGCGCCACTGGAAACTGTGGGCTTTGAGCAACATTGGAAAAAAAAAACGATATGACTCTGGGGAACACATGCAGGATGGCCTGCGAAGAGTTGGTTGGACTGGCGGTGGAAACAAGTGTGGTGGTGAGCAGCGTGGTGCAGCGGTTCTTACCGCGACTTGGCATACCTCTGTTGCGAAGTTTGCTTTCATACTACCTTATTTCGGCTTGTCCGCTTATCGGCCCAGAAACCTTTTGCATTTTGATGCTAGTTTGGTTTCTGCTTTCTTTACTCGAATTTCTGTTGTAATAAATGAAAATTCCTGTGACCTTTTGGGATGCCTCCCACTTCTTCCCCAACTCCACCCGGATACCTTTTACAATCAATATCTCGTCGTCATACGGAACGCCATGAGTGCACATTGATGCACCCCTATGCCTGTCCCTGTTTGTCTGTGGGTGTTTGTGTGGGCCACGTCTATCTGTCGATTTTCTGTTCGTTTCACGTCTATCGTTGTTCCCTTGCGTGCTTCCCGTACTGCATCCCATCTTCCACTTTGTTTGCCTTTGATTCACCTAACCTCTCATGTCTGACCTCTAGTTGCTTGTGCTCTCCATTATTACACTGATCACTTCATCATGGCGCAGGTTGTGACGACAGCTAACGTGGAGGCCGCTCTAAAGGATATCATTCGAGCTACCATTGCTAAGGCATTTCCGGATGTCCCAGTTCCCGAACCCCTCGTTGCTCTCGGCAAGGTCAGCGAATACCAATGCAACAATGCCATGGGTCTGGTCAAGCTGCTCTCCCAGAAGAAGCCTCCTGTTAAAATGAGTCCGAAGACGGTGGGAGAGGAACTCTTAAAGAATCTTGTTGAGAATAACTTGATTGACTCCTTTGAGCCCACCGATAAGGGATTTATCAACGTAAACATCCGCAAGGAGTGGGTGGCCGAGACGGTGCACCGGGTACTAGCGGAGGGTATTCGGCCCCCCTCCGTGCCTAAGCAGCGCGTTCTCGTTGACTTCTCCTCTCCGAACATTGCAAAGGAGATGCACGTCGGCCACCTTCGCTCGACTATCCTTGGCGAGTGTCTTTGCCGCCTACTCGAGTTCTGCCAGCACGATGTTCATCGCATTAACCACGTGGGTGACTGGGGAACAGCCTTTGGCATGTTGATTCTATTCATGAGGCGCAACTTTCCGGATTACATGACCAGTCCACCCGATATCAGTGATCTGACAGGGTTCTATCGCTCAGCCAAGAAGTGCTTCGACGAGGACCCCGAATTCAAGGAGCAAGCCCGACTGGAGGTGGTCAAGCTGCAGTCCTTGGATGAGGATTCCATTCAGGCGTGGAAGTTCATCTGTGACGTTTCGCGAAGGGAATTCCAGGAAATTTACGTCCGCCTAGGTGTACGCATTGAGGAGCGGGGAGAGAGCTTCTATAACGCCCTCATTCCCGAAGCGCTGGAGGTTCTGGAGAAGGCCGGCCAGATAGAGGAGAGTGACGGCGCCAAGTTAATCGTCAGCAAGGAGGAGAAGAAGCTGGCCGACCTGGACGTCAAAGAGATGACCAAACTCGCTGGCAAGCACCTAGCCAAGCAGACTCGTGGGGTCCCTACTTTCCATCCTAACTTGATCGCCGCGATGAAGAAGGCCGGCATCATGACCGGCGTGGAGGGTGAGGAAGTTGTGGTGCTTTCCAAAAAGGAGACAAAGCCATGGAGCAAGTTCGACCTTCGTGTCGATCTCGATAAGCTGATGTTGCAACTGTCCCCGTTGTACAAGAAGCAACTGGATCCACTCTTCCGTGAGGCTTTTGAGCAGGCGGGGCTCATCCACGGCGATGCCATCACAGTACCGCGCTTCTCGTTTCCCCTGATGGTCGTCAAGAGTGATGGCGGCTTCAACTACGATACCACCGACATCGCTTGCATGTACCACCGCTTTGTCCTTGAGAAGATGAATCGTGTTGTGTACTGTACGGATGTGGGGCAGTACGATCACTTTCGTATGTGCGCACAGGTGGCACAGGACATGCATTGGATGGACAACGCCACCTGGGATCACGCGGGCTTTGGCTTAGTATCGGGTGCGGACGGCAAGAAAATTAAGACGCGTTCCGGCGAAACCGCCAAACTGAAGGATCTCCTGGACGAAGCCTGCGAGCGCTCCCTGAAGATTTTGAAGGACCGGGAAACAGGCGACCGGGCCCAAGGTCACTCAGAGGAGGAGATGAGCGAGCTCTCCGTCATCATCGGAATTGGGGCGGTAAAGTACTTCGACCTGAAGCAGAACCGCGTGTCCGACTATTCCTTCAGCTACGACAAGATGCTGGAATTATCGGGAAATACCGCCGTGTTTCTTCTGTACCAGTACGCCCGTATGTGCTCCATCAAGCGCAAGGCTGGCGTGACAGATGAGGAGTTGCGCGGCGTCACGGAAATATCGATGGAGACTGCGCAAGAGAAGAAGCTTGCTCTGTGTGCCTTCCGCTTCCAGTCTGTCATCCTGAAGACCGTTGAGGACCTTTTCCCTCACCACTTGACCGACTTCGCCTATGAGCTCATGACGTGTTTCTCTGAATTTTTTCAACACTGCCGGGTTGTGGGCGACCCTCTTCAGAACAGTCGTCTGTGCTTACTTGAACTGACTCGCATCACGTTGAAGCAGACATTGGACATCCTAAATATTGACGTGGCCGAGAGGATCTGAGAAGGAGGGGGTGGGCGGGGAAGTGGTGGTGTGTGGGCACGATGCGGTTGTTGGTCTCCTGGACCCCTTCCTGCCATGCCAATTATCGTGGATGTTTGCTGTATCGGACCTTCTTCCACTGAATACTTTTATGATAAAACGCTTTCCCCTTCTTAGTGGGACATGCGAGCGGCGACTAATGGCGCATCGGCTCTGGAATAATGTTCGTGCCACGTGTGGCTGCACTTCAGCGACTGAAGGAGGAGGAGGTGTGCCACATAAGCAGTTATGTGCATGGATGCTGACCGCGGTACTGGTTGAACGGGCGGCTTGCGATGTTGTTCGTGAAGGCTTTCAATCCTTTCTTCTTTTTTTTCTTCTCTTGGCTACCACATCGTCCCTCCACGCAGGTTCCTTCACATTAGCGTAGTGCTAGTGGTACACCTGTGTGTGTGAAGGACCGAGTGCGGCAACTACTCAGCGCTGTGCTCTAGTCGAGTGGCCAGCAGCGATTGCACTGCCTTGTGGGCCAATAGGTGGTGTAGGCAACCTCTCGTCGCAAGCATTTCCAGTGCGTGTACTGCACTCCTTCAGTTGCATTACCTGACTGAGCGGTATCTCTCCGTGAGGATACGGTACACTGTGCTTTACTGCTATTGTTTGATATCCGAAAGCCGACGTGACTTCATGCAGACTTGGTACCGCCCACATCCGTACGGCGTGTACCCCCGTGGCAATGCCAGGGGCCCTGCAGATTTAACAGCACCACGGTTCGGCACTCTCTCACTACTTACTACTGCTCGTTCAAGTAATGATACGGAACACACGGATCAGTCGTACATCGAGTTAATACAGCATCTCTTATCGTTTCTTGAGGTACCCGACTTATGCCGTCTCTCGCGCGCGTGCACGGGCTGGTACATCTTCATCCACTGCTCTGAGGCCCTCAAGGCTGCCTACACGCAACTATCTCCACGCTACTTGCGTTTTCGAGGAAGTTGGAAGGAAACGGCGGTGCGGGAGTACCTAAGCCACAGGGGGGTCGCATCAGATGGTCGATGCAAAGAGGCGGTGCAGAAGGCGTCCTGTCCTGGGCAGAAGCGTTCTCGCTGTCCCCAAAATGGCTCCGCAAGCGATGTCGTAAGTAGTGGGGTGGAGCTGATGGATCTACAGCATACGCCCGTTGCCGTCCAACGCGCCTACTTCAGTGATGACCTGTTTCAGTCATGGCTGTGCACCATTCTACCTTGCCACTATCACCTCTGCCCTGTGGCTACGACTGGTGCCATACCTGGGGCAGGTACTCCCCCGCAGGGCTATACCTCGGCATTCCGTGTGGTCGAGCGTCGACACCGCCTCTCACCGGACGAGTTCCGCACCAACTTCGAGGCACCAAATCTTCCTGTGGTGCTGACAGGAATTGCAACGGAGTGGCCGCTGTTTAAGCTTCTACAGGGCAAGTTTTCCAATTTCTCTGATCGGAGCCGGGAAATGATGCGGGAGGGCTGCGCCGATAACACCCCGATGCGCTGCGAACATACGTCTATGAGTATCGCCGACTACATTCGGTACGCAACAGAGCAGCAGGACGAGCGACCCATTTACATGTTTGACGCGGAGTTTGGCAATGCACTCAATGTGGAGAAGCTCTACACGGTCCCTGACCACTTTGGAAGAGATGACTTCTTCTCTGTTCTGGGTGAGCACCGTCCTCGGTATCGCTGGATCATTGCTGGGCCGCGAAGGGGCGGTAGCAGCTTCCACGTTGATCCAAATTTCACCAGTGCATGGAATGCTAACCTGGTGGGTCGAAAGCGGTGGCTGCTCTTTCCACCTGGAGCCACACCGCCCGGTGTCTTGCCCAGTGATGACATGACAGAAGTGGCCACGCCGGTCTCGCTGACTGAGTGGCTACTTAACTTTTACGACGAAAGTGTCTCGCAACTGCGGACGGTTGGCTATGAGTGCATCTGCGAACCGGGGGACATCATGTTCGTACCTTGCGGCTGGTGGCACTACGTCATCAACCTGGAAGACTCTGTCGCCATCACGCAGAACTACGTCTCCCGGTGCAACCTGTCGCGTGTGCTGCAGTTTGTGCGAACCATGAAGCGCTCCATTAGTGGCATTAATGAAGACGCTGACGATGCTACGGAAGAGGAAACTAGCTTACGGCAGCAGACGTTCGCGATGCAGTTTACGAGAGCGATGACTGCACGACACCCAACGCTGATGGCAGAGGTGGAGACGCAGTTGGTGGAGGAGCACCAGAAGCGTGAGAGACGTCGTCGTGGGATTGGGCACCTGACCATGCTGGACGAGACCGAGGAAGGCTTTAAGTTTTCGTTTTAAGTGGATGTGGGTGACGCTGTTGCCATTGGGGGATGGGTGGGTATCTCTCTATCTCTTTGTCGGTGCACTGTGAAACCGTTGAGCCGTCCTGGCGGTCGGGTGGAGGTGCTACTGTGCGGGCTGGTGCCTTTGCGCTTCCTCCCTAACCACGCATAAAAAAATAAGGCGCGAGGCACGGAAGTCCTGTTTGCGTAGGTGCTGCTTCATCGAATAGTGACTCGTGTTGGCTGTCATGCCGCGGCTTTGTTTCCCTCTATCACGGGGACTGCTTAATAGTTCATCCTCGTTGTCCTTTTCCTTTGTTATTCTGCCGGCTGCGGTTTTTACTAAGCTGCCTGTTGGTGGTGAGACGTCGAGGAAAGCTTCTCCTGTGGTGGATTCACCACAAGCATCAGGAGTACTTAGGGGGGGGGGTGTCTACCGCATTGAATGGGGGGGCTTGTTGCTTACTATGACCAACTGGCTAGGGAGGGGCGTCTGGACCTCCTCGTGACGCTGGGCATGTACGACGAGCGCGTCTATGAGGTCGTATGCCGACATCATCTTGCTCCAGCGCTCATCGACCAGCTTCCTTCCCCATCAACAGCAGTGTTCTTGGCGAGGGGTATGTGCTACGACAACGTTAGCGAGGAAGTTATCCGCAACTTTGTGCGCATCTGCATGCTGCTCTCCCGTTACCGGAACGTTGAAGAGGCCTCCGGTCTCTCTCAGCTGATTGGTAACTGTGGGCTGCCGGAGCAGTACCGGATGAGTTTGTTCAACTTTAGTGAGACCTATCGGCACATGATTCTTTCTCAATCTTACTTTCCACAACGGGCTGTTCTACGACTGCTGTCGTACATCTTCTGCGATGATATTCTGTCAGATGCGGTGGCACAGCTGCAATACAAGTCGGATATATTGAATCACGTGAATAAGGTGTACGTCACCACACCGGATTTTATCTCCTGGCGGTTCTCCGTACGCTGTATGTCGCTAGCTGGCGGCTTTAATGAGGATCGTTCGGATGTGGAGTACACCGAGGCGTTTACTCGGGCCGTAACGCTGGCGGTACCCGAGTTCGCCACGTACTTCTGCGTCACGTTTTTCTACTCCCGTTTTCGGTATTATCCCAACCGCGTGCGGGGTATCACTCCGCGTTGGCTAGCGCGACAGAGGGCCCTATTCTCTGCTACATACGCGGGGGTGCTCGGCCTCCTGTGCAACAGTATCTTGGAGTATCGCATTCACGAGCACCGTGTGCTCTATGAGTTACGCAAAAGCCAAGAAATGCGCCGTCGGCGAGGCGCTGCTCGGCGGGGTATTCACTACAATACGAACACCTACTTCGATAGTCTGGAGGGTGTCACGCAACGGATTTACAATATACAGCTCACTACCTACACGGTGGCAGGCTTGGGTTTATTGGTGTCTGTGCTTCCCCTCACGGCCGTCAAGTTTCCCAGGTGGATGGGTGACGTGGCGTGGCGCCATCCCTTTGTGCCTCGTCTCTTCCCCTCGCTTCTCGGCATGCACGCGGCCTCACGCTGCTTGGTACCCTTTGTGGTGGCGCCTTTTATGGTTGTTTCCGTGGCGAGGTTGAATGGCTGGGGTACCATGGCCTACGATCGTTACGTTGAGTGGCGTATGCGACTGTGGCACAAGAAGGTGGACGTGGCGTTCGACATGTCCACCGCCCTTTCCGACGTGGATGTGACGGCTAAGAGCAGCATTCGCAACTCTTCGTAGGACTTCTGTCATGATGTCGGCGTTAGAAGAGGGGGGGGGTAGGCCGGGTATGATTTCTGGATTCGCTGCACGGTGGCATGGGCGGAGGGTGGCGTTGGATGGCTGTAGCACCCCCAAGAGCGGTACTTCAACAGAGAGAAACAGCAACAACAAACAACGTTAGAGGGACATCTTTGCTCACATCTCTGCTGTTGCCATGGCAGGGGTGGGTGGGCAACCGGCGCGTGTTGGTAGCTCCATGTGCATGGGTGGCTGCTATCCTGTGAATTTTGCCCCAACTTCTTCTGTGGGGGCCTGCCACTGGGCATCGACGCCTCTCTTTTTGTTCCGCTGCTGTATGTTCATTCCCTTTCCTTCTACGCGTGGTTCCTGGAACGTTGGCGAAGCCTTTGCAATGTTCGCTTCGGCGTACACAGCAGGCGATATGCAATGATGAGGCAGGGAAGAATTCCTTTCACAAGCTTGAGTCTTGAGAAATATTAAAGTACGCACAACGACTGCTCTTACTTTACTCTAGTGGCCCGTAGCCCTGTTCTATATGAGGGACCAACAGGCGAGTGAAAGGCCTTCTCTGTGATGCAGCTGCCTTTTTGCAGTGGTCTTACTCTACAGTATATTGGAAGGACTTCTGAGGGTGAGCTTATTATTACACGGCTGACCCTCTGCACCGGCGAACAGTTCGTGATTGCCGGAAGCAGCGAGATGTGTGTCAATGCATACCTGAGAGAGCAGACTTCTCGGAATTTCGCGGTGGCACGATTCTGGTTTGCTATGGAAGATGCACTGCTTACGGCTCCCTGTAGCTCTAGCATGGACATTGCTTATGTCCGGAGCTTTTGTCAGAGCGAGTGTGATGCTGTGGTGGTAAGTGTAGCCAATACATCCTCTCTTGTAAGCTCTGCGGTGAAACTTGTGCTTTCAGAGGACCTCGCACAATAGCTGCGCATCGCATGACTGCCAGCCCTCATCTAGGTGCCGAGCTGTTATCCAGGCAGATACCATCACATGGGCTTTACATGTGGGATGATGCCATGATGAGGCGCACAGATGCCTTTGTTGATGACGGCAACCACTTGACCGATGCTACCATCTTTGAGCCAAAGCGATAGTTTCTCTTCTGGGTCTTGTACCCTATGGTGAAAACGCGCTCAGAGGAGTCCTATTAAATGAAAATTCGTGACCCTCGATGCGTTGTACTGTCTGCATCCACATACAAGTGGTAAGCTCGATGCGCATCGCAGCATGTGGGTTATATTAATCATGCTTTGGGATACCTAGACATGTGTAGTACCGCGCAATGCGGATGCACAGTGCCCCCAAGAGCTGAGGCTGTAATTGGGTGGCATATGTGTAACAACTGATGGAGTTGTAGCCAGGCCGGGAGCTGTGTGATGCGCGTCTGTCCACCTACTGTTTTTCTGCACTGCACATATCATCCATGCAGCGCCGGATGCAGATAGGGCTTTTTTTCTTCAGTGTGCGTTTAACCTGCACGTGCTACACCACGCTACCCTGCGACCTCAGCTCTCGCTCTGGATAAACCTTTAGCGGGTATATCGTTCGTCCTCCTGAGTCTCTTCCTCCCCCACCTGCGATGCTCAGTGTCCCTTGGGTTGGCCCTCGTCGGTGCTACTCTCACTTCTATTGCAGCTCCTCTGGGAAATTCACTAAGAGGTCTAGAGGAGCCAGGGGGAGAGATGGTTAAAATATTATTGGGGGGGGATGGTAAAAAAGTTATGAGAGGGGGAGAGGGCTCCCGCAGGCCTCCTCCTCTACGACAGTGAGGACGTCCATACTTGTATTTGGCATCGTTGGCTGTAATGGGTCACCAAGGTGGAACAATTTGCACAGGAATACCGGTAGTTTCGCGTTTGCTAGTATCTCCTCGCGGTCGACCTTACCAAGTCCGTAACTCCGTCTGAT